>PVKS010017142.1:0-42545 GCA_004027875.1 Aplodontia rufa | reverse complement strand
AAAAAAAAAATCAACCTGGGCAGGAGCAGGGGGTGGCACATCACAAAACTGGTTGCAGGTTTACTCTTTAGTAATTGCATCAATTATTAGCAGACTCACTTGGATAAATCCCAATGCCGCCTCAGTTCCACTCTGCCTACTCCTTACCTGCCCATAGCTGCAGGTGAAGGTGCAGCCACAGTTTGAATGTTGGACTTTGAGGTGGTCCTCAATAGCCCTGGCAAGCCTCTGTAGCTTTCTCATTCCCTGCTCCTCCACTGTCCTCGACAAGTATTTCACATCTTCTCCAGACCCCAGAGCATCTCCTACATCCTCCATCCAGGTTGCTGGGCTTACTTCCTACTTCACTAAGAAAACCAAATGGGATTCAAGAAAAGTACTGAGAAGATCCATCACCACATCTACCGCAGAGCCACACCGCCGCCCTCAAGCTCTCTGTCCCTGCCTGCTGCTGGACCCCTGGTAGAGGCCGGCCCCTCCCCTTGTTCACCTGCTCAAGGACAGTGCTGAATATTCTCCTCTTCCCCTTGCAATGTCAATTTCCCCCTCTCTACTTCACTCTTCTCCTCAACATACCACCTTGCTACTGAATCTTCCACCTAAAATAAAAAATCCCTCTCGTCCTATGTCCACTTTTTCTCATTGTTATCAAGATAAAATGTATTTACAACATCTGCACATACATAACGTGCACATAATTGGGCATTAGTTGCCCTATTAATTGTATAACTGAAGGATTTGACAAACGCATGGAAATTTGTAACTACAACCACAATCAAGCCACAGAACAGTTCATCACCTCCAAATCACCTTTGCCCCTTGTAGGCAGACCTCTCCCCCTCACTGCCAGCATGGCAAACGCTGAACTGTTTTCTCTCTCATGGCATTGTCTTCCTCAGCGTGTCTTATAAAGCATTCACACAGCACGCAGACCTTTAAGCAGGGCTCTGGCACTGGGCATCCATGTTTGAGGTTATTCAGTAACGCGTTCCTTTTTACTGCTTAGCAGCATTCCAGTGTATAGGGGGAAAATGACTTGTTAATTCATCTGCTTAGGGGGAGTTTTGGGATGTTTTCAGGTAATTGTGGTTAAAGGCAATGCAGCTATAAATGCTAACGTGCAGGTTTTTGTGTGGACATAAGGTTTAATGGCACTTTGGTAAATATTCAAGAATGGGATGATTGGTTGTATAGTAAGTGTATGTTTTAAATACATAAGAAATTACCAAAAATTTTCCAAAGTGGTTTGTTACTCTACAATTTCCACCAGCAAACGGTATATGAGAGTTCCAGATCATCCACATCCTCACCACTGAGTGGCAAAAATCCACGCTCACAGCTGTATCCAGCAGGTAGCAACCCATCCTCACAGCTGTATCCAGCAGGTAGCAACCCATCCTCACAGCTGTATCCAGCAGGTAGCAACCCATCCTCACAGCTGTATCCAGCAGGGGGCAAATCTGTCTCACAGTTGTTTTGGCAAAAGCATCTGGTATCATCATTCCTCCACTTCATTCAGACCCCATACCCTGTGAGTCAGCAAATCCAGCCAGATCTGCCTTCAAGCAACGCCCAGACTGACCTCTCTTTACCTTTGCCAGCGCAGCCAGCCTGATGCAAGCTACTGTGACTTCTTTCTGGTTGCCAAAGACTCCCAGCTGGTTTTCCTGTATACTTTGAACTCAAATCCAAGTAAAATGTAAGCCAATCATCCCATTTATGTTCCCAAAATCCTGCAGTCTTCCCATTTCACTCAGAGTAAAAGCAAATTCCTTATAATGCCTTAGCACCCTGCACCCTCTGGCCCCATGGTAGAGGGGCAACCTCTCCTCCCACTCCCCATGGTTTCTGTATCTTTAGCTACCTCGCTCCTTGAGCACACCCAGTGAGCTCCTGCTTCTCAGCCCTTGTGATTACAGTCACCTTTCTCAAAATCTATTAACAGTCTATATTCTGTTCCCTCACCTTTTTTAGGTCCTTCTTTTACTTTTTTTCTTTTCTGCTTTTTTTTTTTTAAGAGAGAGAGATACAGTGAGAAAGAGAGAATCAATTTTATTAGTTTTTTCATGTGGATTTCATTGCTTCAACACTTCAGTACAGCACTGTGGTGCTGGGGTTCAAACCCGGGTCTTTGCGATGCCAGGCAAGCGCTGTAACCGCTGAGCCACTGCTTTAGGCTCTTCTTTATTCAAATACCAGTCCCTCATTGGCTTCCATGACCACCTATACTAAAATTGTACCCTATTCTCCTACAACTCTCTTGCTCTCATTCCCTGCTTCATTTTTCTCCTTAGTATTTATAACCATTTAACATGCTACATAAATTTCACGAATATTATTGCGTATCAGTTGCTTTGCTGTATCTTGCAAGAATGCATATTCTGCAAAAACATGGGATTTTGTAAGCATTGTTTACTATCCTATCCTCAGTCTTTAAAACCATACTTAGCACACAGTAGGGGCTCCACAAATACCTGTCAAATCAGTGAAATGCTTCAGAGTCTAAAACTTTTCCAATAATCAGGAAGGTCCCTCTACCTTCTTGACAGTCACCACTTTTCTGGGCTAAGAAAGCTTTTGTGTCTTCCTAGCACCCCGAGGTGGTACTTCCATCCTCTTTAACGCATCAGGACATTAAGGAAAAGTTTTCTCTTCCTCTTGTGCTTTCAGCTTATATGCTCAGATTTACTGATCTCTTCGGGCACTAATGCCCCTGCTGTTTATTTATTTTGGAATTATTTTATTACCGGCATTACATGTTATAAACCATTGCCAACATGGAAAACCCTCAGAGGGCTGTCATTACTCATCATCTGGATACTCTCTGACCTGACCTTCAGAAACAACTGCAGCTTCCCAAAGAAGATGGAAAATACAAAATCTTCCTTATTTGATTTGGGCCAAAGAGATTTCTGCCCAGCATCCAGAAGTAGGTTACCATTAGCTGGAGCACTGTGATGTTCAAGAATCATCCCCCCAGGCCCTATAGCATTCATATCCTTCCCCACATTACAGGGCCAGTGGAATCAGCCACAGCAGGTATCCTGGTTTTATTCATACAGGCACCATTCTGTTCCCGTGGAAAAAAATAAAAATAAAACAAGCCTCAGTCTGTTTTGTGTTGCATGAACAGAACACTTCGACTGTAGAAAAGAGGTTCATTTGGCTCATGGGCTCATGATTTGGGGGCCAGAATATCCAAAGAGCATGGCAGCAGCTCTGGTGAGGGCCCCCAGCTATATCGCAATGTGGTGGAAAGGAAAGTTCCTGCGTGGTGAAGGGGAGAAGGAGAGAGGTCACAGGATGAGACACGCATCAGGGGAGTGGGAAGGACCAGGCTCCCTTTCTTGCAGGAGCTGATGCACCTTGTATCCACTCCATGATACCAGCATTAATCCATTCGTGAGGCGGAGCCCCACAACCCGATGACTTCCACCAGCCCCATCTCAGAGGCTCCACCACCTTAACACCACCATACTGGGTTGCCTCCAACCCAAGAACCTGGGACAGCCCATGTCCAACCAGAGCACAAGCCACAGTTCCTACCTTCCTTCCCTTTGTTACCATCCTTTAGACTTGGGGAAGAACGTTATTCTACAGAAAGTTTAACAAATAAGTTATCACATCACCCCAGGACAACCCACATTTATCACCTTTCTAATAGGAGTATTTCACATAGATGTAAGCTTCACGTACATGTAATTGCATACATTTTCAAAATAAATGTTCAAATCACAACTTATCAGATGGCTAACAAAACTTGGATGAGCACAAACTGTGAGCCCTGAACTCTTTTAAAAAGACATTTAGTTTATATGACATCCAAGAATTAAACTCTTTCTGCCATGGTCTTGAGCAGCACTTCCCAACTGGTGTATAATGCAAGCCATATGTACAAGTTCAAATTTCTAAATTAGATGGGTAAAATTTAATTTTTACCATATTTGACCTAATCCAGTATACCCAAAGTATTATTTTAACATGCAATCAAAATAAACATTTTTCATACTTAACTTTTTTTTTCTTACTAAATCTTTGAAATACATTGTCTGTTTTACTCTGAGTACAGGAGCCATTTCCAGTGCTCAGAGGGAAGGACAGAAAAATGGCTGCTGACTGGGACAGGGAAGTTCCAAAGGGCACTTCTACATGTCTTTGGAAGTTTTCATCTTCGCAGTTAGCATCTTTCATGCTCTCATATTATGCCTTGGGTTTATTTTGGTGTCCCCCTTCAATTGGAATTTTGTTAATTCCACTTTTAATAATTATAATTTAGCTGTGGATTAATTTTTCCATATTTTGAGTTGGTATTTAATTAGACCACTCTCACAGATGCGCAATGGTGGAGGCAAAAGGTTCACGCACAGTAATGGGTTTTGGTACACATTTTCAAGTTGCTTTCCAACATCACTGAGTGATTCTATCCTGCCTCCAGCCTTGTGTGTGAGCCAGCTCTACTGAGCATGCTCTAGCTCTGGCCATGCAAGTCTTGCTCCCTCCCCGCCTCCTTCCAGGTTCCTTAGGAGTTACAATTCCAGAGTTTATTTTATTTAGTTTGTTTCATTCTGTTTGCATTATTTGATCAGGGTACATATTGATTTTGTTACAGTGGTTTTATGTTACATAAAAAATTTTAACTCCTCTCAGCCTTGTGTGTAGATTTTCCCTCAATATTGGGCCAGCCCCCACCTAGCAAGGAAATTCAGATTCATGGCAGAATGAAGTTTTCCATCACCTTCACTTTTTTTTTTTTTTTTTTTTGTCTCATGCCTGATGAAAGATCTTCCAGCATGGGAATATGTCTTAAAGGTACACAGTGAGAGGCAAAAGCATAATTAGCAAGAGGTAAATTCAGGCAGTTTCTGTTTACTGAGTCAAAAACATGCGGGAATCCAGACAATTGGGCCTGCTTGTTTAAATGGGAGGGGGGCAGAGCAGGACGAAGGGATCCGGAGGAAGAATGATGGAGAGCAATGGAAAGGAGAGATGGAACACCACACGTTCAGCCTGGATGCCCTCAACCCTAAAAACACTAGCTGATATCAGTGCAAAAGAAAGAGCTTCACTACCACCTCACCTTTAAGAAATAATGCAAATCTAAGTTTGTGTTGCTTCTGGTGACGACCAAGTCTATACTCCTATTTTGTCATTGTAGGGTCAAAAAGCGGAGCCACACACTTTTGGCGGAAATAATATAAATACATTCCACTGGTATTTAATTTGCATTTTTGAGAGGACAGACTATTTTCCAGAAATTTGTTTCTTCTGTGAATATATTTTTGACTTTATATTCTGAAATGATGTTAGATTTACAGAAGAGTTTCAAAGAGCATACAAGAGAATTCCCATACACACCTCACCAACCTTCGCTAATCTTTGCATTTCACATAACCATGGTTCATATGTCAAAGTGAGTATTCATCAGTGCAGTACTATTAAAGTCTACAGACTTTCTTCAGAGTACACCAACTCTTCCACCAATGCCCTTGTTCTGTTTGGGGATTTAATCTACAATGTCACATGTCATGTTTCTCCTTCGGATGACAATTCTGAGTCTTTCATTATCTGTCATGACCTTGACACTTCCAAAGAGCATTCTGATTTGGCATTTTGCAGAATGCTCCTCAATTTGCGTTATCTGCTGTTCCCTCAAAATGAAGATGGAGTTACAGGTTCAGGGAGAACACCACAGACCTGAAGACCATTCTCATGGTTTCGTTTCAGAGGTACCTGATATCAGCATGACTTACTACCAGGGGTCTTGGATGTATTTTTATTTAGTGTGTTCTTGGTTTAATTTATTCATATTTTATCTTTTTAGTTACTGATCTCCCAAAAATCAGGTTAAAAAAAAAAAGAGAAGAATCAAACTTAGATACAAATAACATTTATTTTTAAGAGAGGGAGAGGGAGAGGAAGAGAGAGAGAAAGAATCAAATTTCTTTTTTTTTCATCTGGGTTTTGTTTCTCCTCCATTTAGTTGTGTATGTGGTCCTGGGTTTGAAACCATGTCCTCATGCAGGCCAGGCAAACACAACAGATGCTGAGCCACCATTCCAGCCCATTTTTTTTTTTAAGAGAGAGGGACAGTGAGAGAGAGAGAGAAAGAAAAGAATCAATTTTATTTAGTTTTTCATGTAGCCTTAGTTGCTCTGAGACTTCATTGTGTATGTGGTACTGCGGTTCGCACTCGCATACTCAGTCATGCCAGGCAAGCACTGTAACCACTGAACCACTGCTCCAGCCCCACTCCAGCCCATTTTTAATGATGTCTGAGCAGTTACATCCTAAATGAACTCCATTAGATGCATTAATTTCCCAGTGAAGATACTACTGTTCTACTTTTTTATCTTTATATATACTTTTTAATTTTAAAAAAATTGCAAAAATAGTTCAAGTAATATTTTCCACCTAATTGTTTAATGCTACATTTCTGACAGAAGTTTCCATCAATCCTGGAATGAGGACATTCTGCTACATTGTCACAATACAGCCATTCAAATCAGGAAGTTACATTATTACACTACTACCACCTGACTCACAGCCCCAAATCAAACTAACCGGATAAGGTCCTGTCTAGACAAAAGAGCCACTGAAGATAATTTTATTTATTTATTTAGGGAGAGGGATGGTGAGAAAGAGAGAATCAATTTCATTGAGTTAATTTTATTTAGTTGTGGCTTTTGTTGCTCCGACACTTCGCTGTGTATGTGGTGCTGGGGTTTGAACTCACATCCTCGCACATGCCAGGCAAGCACCATAACTGCTGAGATTAATTTTATGGCTATGTTTCTCAATCTCCTAACTTGGAAGAGTCACTCAGCCTTTCCCTGACTTTGAAGTCCTTTGGTACTTGGAACAATTTCAGGCCAGTTAACGGCAGAATAACCCGTAAGCCTAATCAGGCCTTTCCTTGAGATTTGATTCGGGTTATGCATTTTAGGGAAGAACAACATGGAAATGGTGCTGGGCGCTCCGGCTGTCTGTCCCCTGTGTTGGTTACTGCAGAGGTTGACTCTGATCATTTGGCCCACATTTTGTCACCTTCTCCACCCTGGTTTCCACGTTCCCCTTGAGTAAAACATACGTGGGAGGTGCTCTGTGAACAGCCATCCGGCTGCTCGTTGAACTTTCACTATTGGTTTCAGTATCCACGGGGTTTCCTGGGTGAACTGTGACTGTCATGATTGTCAGGCGGCTATTTCTAACTCCGTCTTTTTTCTACATGTATCGATTGGCATTCTACTGCAAGGAAAAGCTTTTTCTTCTCCCTTGTCATTATTCTTTTATTTACGTCAGTATCAACTCATAGATTCTTATTGTGTTTCATTGGTTATAATCTGTCATCATCACTTTTAATTTTGTTGCTCAAAGTATCCCAGCCTTGGCCAGTGGAGCCTTTCAAGCTGGCTTCCCTGACCTTTGGAAATGTCTCTGTCATTCTTGGAACATTGCCTTATTTCCTGGTTCAACAACTGAGTCCAAGATTATCTTCTACTTCACCTTCCTCCACCCTGAAGCCAGTCATTTCTCTGAGAATCATTTCTGTGCATTGGCAAGGGTCTTATGAGCACATGTGGGCACTGGTGTGCTCATTGCTCTTAGGGTGACACCATCCCACGCACGTTCACATCCATGTCTATTTCCATCACAAGTTATGTACGTTGGAAACAGCAAGTTCACCAATTGCTGTCCAGCCTCATAGGTTCATTTCCATTTCCTCCCATTCCTGATTTGTACCTGCCTTCTCTGACAGAGTGCACAGTCCCAGAGTCCTCAGCTGGTATGCTATTGGATCCACCCCACCATCATCCACCCTCCCTGTGTGCTTGAGCTGCTCTCCACATGATGGACAGCAGAGGCCTCTCTACCCTAGTCACTAACACCATTCTGCATTGTCTCACCCTCTGGCATGTCCTAGCACCAGGTTCCCCTTGCCACAGGAAGGCTTTCACTGCCATGCTAAAATGTCACCTCCACCCTACAGGCAAACCTGGGTACCTGCCTCAGCCTCACACAGTATCTGTTGCATTGAATTCAGAAAAAAAAGGAGGCCAGATGGTTAAGTAGAAGGAGGAGTGATTTTAGATGATATTTGCTTTCACCAAAGAATGAATGAATGCATGGCATATTAGTTCCTTTGGACTCCTCTTAACACCACAAATTGGGTGGCTTAAAAACAATGAAAATTTACTTTCACAGTTCTAAAGGCCAAGAAGTCCAAGACCAGGCCAGCAGAATTCTTCATGGAAGGGGACTCTAGTGTGGGCTCAAATGGCAGGAGGGGCAGACAAGTGCCCTCAGCCTTCCCTTATTAGGGCTCTATTCATGAGGGCAGAGCCTATCCATCACCTCCCAAGAGACTGATCCTCCTTAAACCAACAATTGGAGGGTTAGGATTTTTTTCCCACTCCTTGGAATTGAACCCAAGGTTAGGATTTTAACAGATGAATTTAGCAGACCATAGCAAGCTGTATTTCTTAAGGGTCTTATTACTTTACAGCCATATTTTGACATGACAGCATTCAGTAAATCGACTGCAAATGATTGTCAGCTTATTGCAATGATCAATCTACTCTGAAAGGATAGCTCACAGAAGGTAACCAAAATAATATTATCTAAGCTCCAGTAACACCCGTTAGGGTGGCTACTGTTGGAAGCAAAACAGAGGAAAGCAAATGCAAGAAAGGAGGTGGAAAAATTGGAACCCCGGGGATTGGAGAGGCGGCTCAGTGGTTCCAGCACTTTCCTGGCATGTGTGAAGATCCGGGTTCAAACCCCAGCACCACATACACAACTAAGTGTCAGAGAAACAAAAGCCAAAAGCCCAATGAAAAACTAAATAAAATTGACACTTTCTCTCTCTTAAAAAAAAAAACAAAACTGGAACCCTGAAGCACTGTTGGTGGATACATAAGATACCCCAAAGCCACACAAAGCAATAGATTTACACAAAAAAGAAAAAAAAAACAGTTACCACCTGGTCCAGAAATTCCACTTCCAGGTGTACCTGAAAGAAATTAAAGCAGGGAAACAAAGAAGTATTTGTGCACCACGTTTACAGCAGAAATTTTACAATTGCTGAAAACTCAGAAGCATCCCATTTCTCTCAACAGAAGGACAGTTCATCGAAATGTGGTCTGTACACAAAAGGGAATATTATCATTCAGAAATTCTGGTGCAAGCTGTCATACAGATGAGCATTCTGAGGTTATTACGTTCAGTGAAATAAGGAAGACACAAAGGACAAATACCCATGGCTCTACCTACGAGAGCCACCTAGAGTGATCAAGTTCATTGAGGCAAAGAGTTAGATTAGATAGAGGTGACCAGAGCTTGGGGAGGGAATAACAGGAAATTATTGCTTAATGGGCATAGAGTGTCTGTTTTGCAAGATGGGAAGAGCTCTGGAAACAGGTAGTAATGTTGATTGCAAGATAATGTGAATGTATCTTTGCACTGACCCATGTGCTTAAAAATGGTTAAGATGGTAAATTTTATGTTATATCTATTTTATCACAATAAAATTTTAAGAGAATACTACACAAGGTAAGAACATTATTTCAAAGGAGATGTTTCAGAAATTCCCCATGTGCACACACAAATGGAACAAGTATAGTCTCAATGTGGTGACCATATCCAGAGAGCACTCAGAATCCCCTGCTCTTAGAAATATTCATATTTACATGAAGCACAGTAAGTATCTACCTTGAAATATGAGAATATAAACTGAGTAAGTGTTCTATTTTGCTTTCAGGTAAGTTAACATAAATTTGTTCTATCTGTATTTTTTTAAAAGAAACGAGTAATTTCTTGATAATTTTGGCAAAGCACAAGTCCAAAATGTCCAAAAGTTCCTTCAGCCATACATACAGCAGAAGAAAATTTGAAGAACAAATAACATAAACAATGAACTTTCCCAAGCCCATGAAATAAATTGAAGTCCATTTGAATAATACAGTTCAATCATTGATTGAATAATGCAACCAATAATTGCAATCAATGCAACCAGCAACTTGGTTTAATTCAGCAAACTTTCCCCGAGCATCAGTTGATGCCAGGTATGGTATTAGAGAACAAGGTTACAGAGAGGAGTAAGACCACTGCTTTTCTCAAGGACTATAAATATTTCAATTGTGAAAAGGTGGAGGTTGGGAGCTGAACAGGTGTCTGCTTATCACCTGAATTCTATTATTTATTTTTTTTAAAAGAGAGAAACAATCAATTTTATTTCTTTTTTTTTTTTTTTCATCTGGTCTTTGCTTTTCTGACACTTAATTGTGTATGTGATGCTGGGGTTCAAACCCAGGTCTTCGTGCCTGCCAGGCAAGAGCTACAACCACTGAGCCACTGCTCCAGCCCCAAATCTCCACAGTCTTTCTAGGAGCACCTGTGATTACTCACATTTTTCAGATGAGGGTATGGATGCTTAGAGAGCCTGTCAATCACCCAAGGACAAATAATTCCCCAAAGGTCAAGATCCGATTTCCACCCAACCCATCTGATTCCAAAGTCTATATCCTATTTCCAGCCTCACCATGATGTATTAGATTATACCAAACTATATCACACCACAGAGAAAAAGTACCCACAACACAGAGAAAAAGAAGTAGTTGATTCCGCTCCCTGCTGGGGCTTAGCAAAATTCGAATGGTTGTTCAAATTTTAGTTCTGCGGTGGAATTTGAGATTAGATAGGAATTTTGCAAGTGTGCACAGGAGGAAAAAACACTCTGAGAACAGGAAGCATTTAAAATATTCTCTTCTTCCCTCAGCATCAGGATTTTGCCTCTGATAGAAATTTTCCCCCTTTTCCTTCTCCATGAATGTGTCCTTCCTCTCCTTGAAGAAATGGATAAAAACTCAGCATGCACAATTACTGCTCTGATTAGGATGTCTTTTCTCACTCAGCCCAGTTCACACCTCTGTTCTGGGACTCACACCCAAGAAAGTGCCCTATTTCCGTTTGCAGATCTTTATCAGGTGAGGATGCTGTGTCTCACTGTTTCCTCTATACAGAAAGATTCTTACACATGCTTTTTTAAATATGCTCTTTATTTTTGTAATATGTTTCTACATGGTGTATCTTGATGTATATCACATGCATTCTGTATATATGATGGGATCTACCACATTCTCTTTTTGCATCTCCACATCATATTATCTATAATTGTTTTCAGAACATGAAGGGTGCTCAGGAAATATTGCTAATTAAGTTTTCTTGCAGAACACTAATTATCATTATCATTATGCCCATACCTGAAGTGTCAGATGTCAATGTCTACTTGGTAGAAAGAAATTGATTTGTGAATGTTAATGCCTTGTTGAAATATTTTTTCCAAAGATAACAATTCTCTAGGAAAATGCTCTTTTCATGTATGGACTCAATGCAGACACATTCTTCCTCTGGGAAAGAACAAAAAAGGCACCCTATAACACCCCCTCCAGTCTCTGTTAGTGATGGGGCTAACACAGACACCCAAAACTCTGTCCCCTGCCTGAAGCTGACAGATTCTTTTTATCTATCATACCTGAAGCATCAGATCACTGATTTGTGTACAGGATAAGACAACTGCCAAATTATTAGACCACAAAGAGAAGCTCCTCAGACACCTGTCATGTTGATGAAAGCTGCACATCCTCTCTGACCTTTGCCAGTTCAAGGTCGATAATGAGACAAGTCAGGCAGGAAGAGCAGCGTGTGCTGACTCCATTAATGTGCACCGTGTGCACACTCATGAGCCCTGCATCTCCTGTCAATTAGCAGGGGGAACCAGGGACTGCTGATTACTGGAGACGTGGCATAGCAAGCCACAGTTACCTTTGCTGCTGTGCCCTGCCGCATTTTAATTAGCTCTGTCCCTAGACTATTTCTTCAGAGCTTCATTATTGCTGTCTTCAAGAAACTCAAGGAAGGCTTTTTACATTTCACATCATTAACTGGAAGAAACGTTGAGCATTCCAGCAACGGAGTTTGGTGACACTATTCCCTGACTAAAGACTTTGCAGGGCTTCTTATAACAATAGAGTCTTGACTTGCTGAGGGCTGTGTGTAGTGGAACCAGTCAGAGAGACAGAGGAGATGGACGTGTCCAGGAGGGAAGCCAGAGGGATGCAGCAGGGAGAGGCCACACGTGGACACTATGGTGGCCACATGGCCACGAGTCTGTGTAAGATTCTGTGCAAACTCATCCTGGGAGAAGATTAATTAGTGGACCATGTTTAAATCCACAAATAAATGAACAAAAGGAAAGAATTTAGAAATCTACAAAGTCTTCATGCTTTTCCCACTTCCCTCTTACAAAGAGAAATGGTTTAAGCCCTTGCAAAATCATTCTCTGCAGATGAATTGAGCAGAAAAGAGTTGAAACACAAAAGTCGGCAGACTTTCATTCTCATAGCCCCAACCCCAAGGTTCTTCCAGAGCCAGGGTTGTCAAACTTGAGTGAGCATCACAAGTGCTGGAAGGGTTGTTGATGTGCAGGGCACATACCTCCACTCCCCAGGGAGGAGGGCCCATGCTTGGACAACCACCTTCCTAGAGGTGGCTTCCCAAATTGCAGGTGGAGTGTCTAAAAGGAATGATTACTCCAGCATCTCAGGAGACTGAGGCAGGAGGATCACAAGTTCAGGGTCAACCTCAGCAACTTAGGCTCTCAGCAACTTTGTGAGACCCTGCTTAAAATTTAAAAAAATTTTTTTAAAAAGGCTGAGGATGTGCCTCAGTGGTAAAGTGCCACTGGGTTCAATCCACAGTGCCAAAAAAACAAGCAAAAATAAAATAAAAATTTTAGAAATCTTACCCATGACCATGTAAATCACTCGTTGAAATGTTATGTGAAACTTTATATGCATTAACATGAGTATTTTATTTAATGGCATGAATAGAAATATGTGTTTTGTTTCAGTGAAATTCTTCAGTATGAAAATATTTAAGGAGTTCATTGTAAAGTAAAATGGGATCTCTCTTCATTTAGGACATGTTCCCTCTTAGCCTAAGAAATGTCACCTTTATATGGGATGAAGGATAATGAGCCATAGACTGAGCTATAAAACAGTGAGCTGATAAATGTTCAAAGTAGTCTAGTACTTGTGTGTGGCTATGTTGCCAAATAGTGGCTATCTCAGCTCCTGATATATCAAAAAAGTTTTCAGGAGCCAATCTTGTACATGATCACAACTGCTGAGCAACTTGCTTTTATCTGTGTGGCTTCAGTTACTCATCTGTGAGATGTGGAAATGTACTTAAAAATCTTGATTCCTTCAAGCTTTAAAAATTCCGTGGCAGGGATTCTTATTTTCCACTTGAGTCAACATGTTTAGCACCTGGTATGATGACACTCAGATTAGAAGTAAACTTTTAAAATTCTGAGCTTGGTCCCTTTAGCAAGTTTTAAAATCTGAATCAGCACCAAATTGAAAATACCTCTTAACTTGCATCTACTCAGAGTTTCTGCAGGCAGAAGTTCAGAACCACATTTCACATTCCAAATTGTGTACCAACCCAGACACTTCCAGAATAACTCATTCATTTAAAAAGGTCACATTCTGTCCCACAGGAAGATTAGTCTACTAAGAAATTATTCTTATGGCAGAAATCCTCATCCGTTGAAATCCTTAGAAAGTATTCTGAGGCCATTGCATTCAAATTTAACTGAAAATTATTTGCAGAGATTCTTTTTCCATTTTCTTCATTTTGACATAATAGAACAAAGGCCAAGTTTACTGAGGTAATAGCCTCCTTTTCTGAAACCAGTGCACCTTAAATCCCCTCTACAGTGTCGATTTCAAAGTGCTTGCTGATTGCATGAGTAATTCTGCCTGACTTTACTAAGTCCAACTCAGTTTCTGGAAGCATAGAGATGTGAGGTGTCTGTAGTAGAGGTTTTGAATCAGATGTGGCAAAAGAGACTCCAGGAGCTGGACACAACGGTGCATGCCTGCGATCCCAGCAACTTGGGAGGCTGACACAGGAAGATTGCAAGTACGAGACCAGCCTCAGTACCTCAGCAAGGTCTAAAGCAAATTAGTGAGACCCTGTCTCAAAACAAAAAAATAAAAAGGACTAGGGATGTTGCTCAGTGGTTAAGGGTCTCTGGGCTCTGGGTTCAATCCTCCCCAACCAGAAAAAAAAAAAAAGAAAACAAGAACCTGAAAGGAAAGGGTTGTACCCCTGGTTTCGGTCCAATATCACTTCATTTTTTCCTTTTCTGTGCATTAGAATAGTGGGATTCATTATGCCATATCTGCACATGTATATAACATTGGTCAGTCTCACACTCTGGTACCTGCCCTTTCTGCCCTCCTCCATCCCTGGATGCTCTTGCTCGACTCTACTCCCTTCCACCATTGTCATTTTAATTAATGCATTACATACGTAAACACATACACAATTCATTGTGGCATTTTGTACATAGACATAGCGTGACTTGTTATGCTTGGTCATGCCCTTCACTCTGGCCCCCTCTCTATTCCCCTCTTCTCCTACCTAGGTCCAATACTATTTATAGAAATGCTTATCCAGAAGTCACAGGGGCTTCTCCAAGCAGACAATGTGACATAAAAGAATGAGCGAATGCTGATGCCCTTGTTCTCGGTTTCCAGGGTCTGCTCAGACTTCTTCCAAACCAGAGCAGCAGTCCCACAGGGCCGAGAAAGCACAGGCAGGCTGATGTTCTGGGGCCTCTCACCTACACCACTGAGTGTGTGGCCTTGTGCATAAGCATACACTTCAAGTTTTTCAGAAACTGAAAACCTAACCACAAAACTTTTTTCTCATTTCTATCCCTGAAGCATTTCAGCATTTGAATGAATCTCCCAGCTACCCTGTTTTCGTTCTTCAGAGAACTGATGTAGTTTTGTGGTGTGTGTGCATGTGTGTATGTGTGTGTGTGTGTGTTTTAAACCAGGAATTGAACCCAGGGACGCTTATCCAAACTTTTTTATTTTTGAGACAGGGCCTTGCCAAGTTGCTGAGTCTTGCTTTGAACTTGTGGTCCTCCTGCCTCAGCCTCCTGAGCCACTGGGATTACAGGTTTGTGCCACTGCGTCTGGCTGTAGCCCCTCTCTTGTCTTTATTACTTTAGCTAATGAAGTTAAAGTAGTCTTTCTCTTAAATCCTCAGGAGAAAATCACCAAGCTTCAATGAGGAAATTTTTCTTTACCCAAATCTTTGAGGCCCCCAGAGTGGCATTTTTCAGATTAGAATGACAGATGAGGGTAGGTCTACAAAGAGAGGGAAAGGAAAGACGAGTTTTGACATTGACCTTCCACTCCACACAGAACACAGCATCATTAGAAGGGCCTGGCCCGAGTCGCAGCAGCTGAGAGCAGAGGCAGGCCAGGCTCCAGGGGAAGCACCAGCCCTGGAAGACGATGGAAATGAACTCACAGGAAGCCATTCAGAAACTACTCAGAAATCACATGTTAAACAGTGCTTTACTAACCAGAACTCAACCCTGAATACTCTCTTCACCACTTCTGAGTGGCTGTGCAGAGTTGTAGTAATCCCTATCATACATTTTCCTTTTCCTCTTAGTACATTGTAGTTACACATAAGCATGGGCTTCATTATGACATATTCATAAATGCATACAAAATAATTTGCTCCCTCTCAATTCCCAGTACTGCTCCCTCTCCCATCCCCTTCCTCTATTCCATTGGTCTTCCTTCTACTAATCTACTTTTCTAATTGGTACGCTGTGGTTATATTAAAATGGAATTCCCCGTGATAGATTCATATGTGCTCAGTTTGGCCAATTTCATTCCACAGTTCTGTATCTTTCCCACACCTCTTCCCTCCCCCTGCCACCCTCTTCCGCTCCACCATTCTCCCTTCTATTTTCATGGGATTCCCCCTGTTTTTTAAATTCCTAATTTCTCTCTAGCTTCTGCAAATGTAAGAAAACATTCAACCCCTAACTTTCTGAGTCTGGCCTATTTCACTTAGCATGCTGTTCTCCAGTTCCATCCATTGACCAGCAAATGCCATGATTTCATCCTTCTTTCTAGCTGTGTAGAACTCCATTGTGTGTACAGATCGCATTTTCTTTATCCATTCACCTGTTGAGGGACACCAAGGCTGGTTCCATAGCTTGGTTATTGTGGATTGCACTGCTATAAACCCTGGTGTGTATGTAGTACTCCTATGTTAGTTCTTTTGGACAAATACCAAGGAGTGGGATAGTTGGGACATATGGTGGCTCCATTCCTAGCCTTTTGAGGAATCTCCATATTGCCTTCCAAAGTGGTTGCTCTCATTTGCAGTTCCACCAACAATGCTTGAGTGTATCTTTTCTCTCCACATTCTCACTAGCATTTATTTTTGTTTGTATTCTTGATGTCTGCTTTTCTAACTGGAGTGGGATGACATCTCAGTATAGTTTTGATTTGAATTTCCCTAATTGCTAAAGATGTTGAACATTAAATCATATATTTGTTATTTTCCATTTCTTATTTTGAAAAATGTCAGTTTAGTTCATCTGCCAATTTATTGACTGGATTATTTGTGTTTTGGTGTTCATTTTTTTGAGATTCTTTTTACATTTTGGATGTTACTCTTCTGTCAGAAGAGTAGCTGACAAAGATTTTTCTCTTGTTCTGTTCATGTTCTTTTATTGTTTCCTTCGCTGTGCAGAAGCTTTTTCAGTTGATGCCATCCTGCTTATTAATTCTTGGTTTTATTTCTTGATTAAGGAAGTTGGTACCTGTACCAATATGCTGGAGTGTTAACTCTGTTTTCTTCTGGCAGTTGAGGTGTTCTGATCTAAGTCCTAGGTATTGGGTTCACTTTGAGTTGAGTTTTGAGCAGGGTGAGAGGTAGGCATCTAGTTTCATTCTTCTACATATGGATGGATATCTAATTTTCCCAGCACCATTTGTTTACAAAGCTATTGCTTCTCCAGTGCCTATTCTTGGCAACTTTGCGAGGATCAGATACTGTATGGATGTGGGTTTGTCTCTGTCTTCTATTCTGTTGCACTTGTCTTCATGTCTGTTTCTATGCTGATACCACACTGTTTTTGTTACTATAGCTCTGCAGATAATTTGAGATCAGATATTGTGATGACTCCAGCATCATTCTTACTCTTCCATATTGTTTTGGCTACTCTGGGTCTCTTATTCTTCCATGTGAATTTCAGGACTGTTTTTTCTAGTTCTGTGATGAATATCACCGGTATTTTGATGGAGATGGCATTGAACATCTACGTTACATTAGTTAATATTCATCACTTTCATTCATGGAGTAGAAGAAAGTTATTAATTTTCATATGTTGATCTTGTACCCGCTAATTTGCTAAATTTATCAGTTCTAGAACTCTTCTGATAGAGGGGTTTTTTGTTATTTTTTTTTTCAGCATAGGATCATGTCATCAGCAAAGAAAGTGTTTTTTTTTTTTCTTTCCTTATTTTTCCCTATTTGTATCTTTTTAATTCCTTTCCTTGCCTAATGGTTCTGGCTATAGTTTCAAGAAATATATTAAAGAGGTGATGAGAGTAGAAATCCTTGTCTGGTTCCTCACTTCAGATGAAATGCTTTCAGTTTTTCTTCAATATAATGTTGGCTTTGGGATTTTTGTGTCTGTATTCATTGAGGATGTGGTTCTGTAGTTTTCTTTCCTTGATATAGTTTTATTTGCTTTTGGTATTAGGCTTCATACACTGGCTTCATAGCATGAATTTGAGAGTTCTGTCCCTTTCTGTCTCATGGAATAATTGAGGAGAATTGGCATTAGTTCTTCTTTAAACGTTTGTTGAAGCTGTGGTGAATGCCTATAATTCCAGTGACTTCAGAGGCTGAGGCAGGGGAAGTTTGAGGCCAGCCTCAACAATTGGCTCTAAGCAAATTAGTAAGACCATGTCTCAAAAGTTAAAAAATTAAATAAATAAATAAATAATAAGAAGGTGGTAAAGCACCTCTGGGGTTAAATCCCCAGTACAAAATAAAAAAAATACAGGTTGATAGAACTGAGTTGACAATTCATCTGGCCTTGGATTTTTCTTCTTTGGAATGCTCTTGATTGCTGCTTCAATCCCATTGCTTGATATTGGTTTATTGTTTCTATGTCCTCATTGTTCAATTGGGTAGGTCACATGTGTCTAGAAATTTATCAATATCTTCTATATTTTCCATTTTATTGGAGTATAAATTTTCAAAATAGTTCCTACTGATTCTCTGGATTTTAGAACGATGGTACATATATACCATGGAATTTTACTCAGCAATTAGAAACAACAATATTGCAGCCTTTGAAGGTAAATGGATGGCTATGGAAGAAATTATGCTGAGTAAAATCAGCTTAACCCAGAGAACCAAGGGTCCAATGTCTCCACTCATCTGTGGAGGCTGGAACTAGACCCTGGCGATTGAGAAAGGTGGTCTATTATCATGTGTTAAATCCAGTTAAGGTGTAATGTTATACAACCTAATACATTTTTAGAGATATTGTGGGAAGGGGAAGGGAAGAATAAGGGTGGGTAATTGAGGGGGCACTCTTGGGGGTTAATCTAATCTTCAGAATCTATATACATTTTATATTAGTTTGTTAAAAACTTGTATGGTTGTTCAAAAAATAAATTTCTCAAATAAAAAATGATGCATAAAGGAAAAAAATGTCTACAGTGCTATCTCCTTTTTCATCTGTAATTTTGTTGATTTTTTAATTTTCTTTTTCTTTGAGTTAAACTTATCAATATTGTTCTCTTCAGAGAACCAACTCTGTTGCACCAATCCTTTATATTGTTTTTTATTTGCAATGTCATTGATTTCAGCTCTGATCTTAGTTTTTTCCTGTCTTCTTCCAATCTTGGAATTAGTGTGTTCTTCTTTTCTGGGACCTTAAGGTATAATATTTATTTGTTAGGTAGGATCTTCTTGTTTGTTGTTGTTTTTTTATTCACTAAAAATAGTCATACATACAGGAGGGAATTATTGCCACATAATCATGACCACATGCATAATGACAGAGAAAGCCAAGGCTGATGCCAATTCATGATTTCCCCGCTTTGGGTTCCCCCCTATTCCATGTTTCCCCTATTTTACCCCTGTGTTAGTTGGGCTTCTCATGGAGGTCAAAGATTCCCCACTGGGTTGATAACCCCCCTGCTCACTCCTTCTAGCTGCCTTGTGATATCCCTCTTATTGCCACCCCTTCCATCCCCCCATCCCCCCATGTCATAGGCAAGGTTCCGCCTGTTCATGTAAAAAGTCACCCATGTTGGTGTTACTATTAGCTTAGCCAACTTTCAGTTTGTTTCCATTTATATTCTAGCTTCCACATATGAGAGAATACATTCGGCCCTTGAGTTTCTAAGTTTGAGATATTTCACTTAGCACAATTTTTTCCATCTCCATCTATTTGGCTGTAAATGGCACAATACATTCTAATAGCAGAGTAGAATTCCATGGTATATATATACCACAGTTTTTGAATCCACTCATCCAGTGAGGGGTATCTGGGTTGGTTCCATAGTTTAACTATAGTAAATTGAGCTCCTATAAACATTGATGAAGCATTTTCTCATATACTTATAGGCTTTTTGGACTTCCTCTGTTGAGAAATTTCTATTTAGCTCCCTAACCCATTTTAATGATTGGATTGTTTGTGGTTTTGGCATTCAGTTTTTGAGTTCTTTGTATATTCTGGATATTAGCCCTCTGTCTGTGGTATAGCAGGCAAAGATTTTCTCCCATTATGTAGGTTCTCTCTTGACACTCTTGACTAATTCTTTAGCTGTGCAGAAGTTTTTAATTTAATGGTATCCCATTCATTTATACTTGGCTTTAATTTTTGAGCTATAGGAGCCTTGTTAAGGAAGGCAATGCCAACACCTATATCATGGAGTGTTGAACCTGTTTTTTCTTCAAGCAATTATATAGTCCAACTCACAATTTCCTCAAAAAGAATAAAATACTTGGGCATCAATCTGATAAAAGGATATAAAGGACCGCTACAATGAAAATTATAGAACATTTAAAAAAAGAAATTGCAGAAGACCTGAGTACATGGAAAAATATTCCATGTTCTTGGTGAGGCAGAATCAATATAATCAAAATGGCCATTCTACCAAAAGCCCCATACAGACTCAATGCAATCCCCATCAAGATAACAGTGACATTCTTCACAGATACAGAAAAAACAATTTACAAATTCATATTGAATAACATAAG
Source organism: Aplodontia rufa (assembly GCA_004027875.1). NCBI lineage: Eukaryota > Metazoa > Chordata > Mammalia > Rodentia > Aplodontiidae > Aplodontia > Aplodontia rufa. The sequence continues at coordinate 22,376 of PVKS010017142.1, read as the reverse complement.
ACCCAGCATAGCCAAAACATTACTAAGCAAGAAAGAGGAAACAGGACGTGTCACAATTCCTGATCTACAATTATACTATAGGGCTCTAGTAACAAAAACAGTGTGGAATTGGTATTAAAACAGAAATGAAGACCAATGGAACAGAATAGAAGATACCGAGACAAATGCTCAAATCTTTAACCATCTGATATTTGATAAAGGAGGCAAAAGCACAGTGTGGAAGAAGGACAGCCTGTTCAACAAATGGTGCTGGAAAACTGGACAGCCATATGCAGACCCCTGAAATTGGATCCTCACCTCTCACCCTGTACAAGAATCAAATAAAAATGGTTCAAGGATCTGGAAATTAAACCAGCAACTGTACGATCGCTTGAAGAAAAAAAAATAGGTTCTTGTTTGTTTTTAATGTAGGCACTCAGCACTTTAAATCTCCTCTTAGATCTGCCTTCATAATGATCCAGAGATTCTGTATCTCTGTTCGTAATTGTTTCTAAGAATATTTTATTTCTCCCCTGATTTCTTCAGTGACTTATTTCTGTTTTTCATCTTGTTGATTTCTAATTTCATTCCATCATGATCTTGTAGGATGCAAGGAATTACGTTGGTGTTTTTTGTATTTGCTAAGACTTGCTTTATGTCCTAAAATATACTCTATTTTGGACAAAGTTCCATGGGGAGCTGAGAAGAAAGTGAGCTCAGTGATCAATGGATGAAATATTCCATAGATGTCTATTAGTTCCATTTGATTGATAATATTTTTTAGGCTTGATGAGTCCTTACTTAGCTTATGTCTGGATGATCTATCTGTTGGTGAGAGTGTGGAAATAACCTAGTAGTACTGTAGTGGGGTCTGAATCTTCATATTGAATAGGGTTTGTTTTATGTAAGTAGGTGTACCAACATTTGGGGCATAAACATGTATAATCATTATATCTTTTCATCAGATAATTCCCAAAACCAGGATGCAATAACCTTGTCTCTTCTGATTAATTTTGACTTGAAATCTACTTTATCAGATATGAGTTTGCTTTCAGACTTTTTTCATGGTATCTTTTTCTTTTTCCACACTGTAACCTTTAGCCTGTGGTATCTTTTCCTGTAAGGTGTAAACAACATGGTTGGGTGTTGTTTTTTTAACCCATAAATCTTATGTCTTTTAATGGAAGAGTTGAGACCATTAGCATTTAGTGTTACAAAAAAAAACGACTTTTATTTCCTCTATTTTGATTTAGTTCTAATGTTTAATTCAGACTTGATTATTTTTGCTTGGCTATTTTTCTATTGCAATTCCTCTGTTTTGATTTATGTCTAATGTTTAATTCAGACTTGATTATCTTTTATTTAGCTATTTTTCAATTGCAATTCAGCTATCCACAGGCTCTGATTTTTTTGTTTCTTTTATGTATAATAATTCCATTAAGTATTTTCTGTAGTTTTAGCTTAGTAGTCATGAATTCTTTTAGACACAAATTAGTAGTTATCTTGGAAGGTTTTTATTTTATTTTCAGTTCTGAAAGATAGCTTTTCTGGAAATAACAATCTTGGTTGGCAACCATTTTAGAGTCTAGTTTTTAGAATACAGGCAGGGAGATCACAGAAAGTCTAAACGGGTTGCCTCTAAGTGTAACATGCTGTTTTTCTGTGGCAGCTTTTAAAACTCTATCCTTGTTATATATACTAGACATTTTAATTATAATGTACATTGGAGAGGATTTTTTTTGTTCTTGTCTATGTGGGGTTCTAAATGTTTTCTGTATTTGGATTTCCATCTCATTCCCAAGGTTTAAAAACTTTTCTGAGATTATTTCATTGAAAAGGTTGTGCAATTCATTCTTTAGTTCGTATTTTAATGCCTTCCTCTAAGCCAAATGATACATAGAATTGGTCTCTTAATGTTATCTCAGATTTTTTAGGTATTCTTATTATGGTGTCTTACTATCTTTATTGTTGACTGTGTTTTCAAGTTTATATACTTGGCTTCCAAGACTGAAAATCTGTCTTCAATGTGGTCTGATATTAATTCTTGCAGATGAAGTTTTAATTTGATTTGCCAAGTCTTTCATTTCTAAGATTTGTTTGTTTCTTTCCTAGGATCTCTCTTTATTGAAATGTTCTTTCATTTCCTGTATTCTCTCTTAGTTCATGGCTTAGATATTCTTTTAGTTAATGTATCATTTTAAATATGAATTTCCTAAATTCTTTATCTGACATTTCCTGCATAGTAGCATCAATATTGTGGGCATTTGGAGCAACTTGGGACCTTGCTTTTTCATATTGTTTGTTTCTACCCTTCTGCTGGGATGATTAACTCTTCTAGTTTTATGCAAGGAACTGTTTAGTGAGCTTCTTTCTCTGAAGTGCCCCAGGCTTAGCAAATATCTAACTACTGATACTGCAACCCAATGTGTACCTTCTACTAATCTCAGTAACCCAGCGACACTTTGAGAGAAGATACTACATCCTGTTAACTTTGTTCAGAACAAAGTCACTAGTAAATCTTAGGGGAAAAAGACTTCTTGAAAATATTCACCACAATTTCTCTATTTCAAGTATAAAATTGGAGTAATATTCACTAGATTGAGAAATTAGTTATCAAAGATAGCAAAATTTCATTAAACTACACAGGGACTGAAAGGGGGGAAAGCGGAAAGAGGAAAAAAAGAAGAAAGAAAATAGAGAAAAATATAAATGAAGATAAAAAGAAAAGAGTGGGGGGAAATAAGAAAAGAGCAGGAAATTCAACAGGGAAAGGAGAGACTAAGAGGAGCCAAGTGCAATTTTGAGTTAGGAAAGAGAAAGAATGATTCCAATTAATGTCTTGAAACATTAGAAGAAATGTAATCAATTATGCTGAGGACTACAATATGAAATAAAGGAATACCTATACTTATTGATTCGATATAAAGCACCCCTCAGCTTTCAATCTCAGTTCCTCTGAGTGTGGAAGTAGCGATCACACCAACACACTTCTTATACAATTCCTGTCCAAGCACCTACTAGCTTTGAGGTGAGTTGAGGAGCTGGTCCCTAATTGTGACTTAGCAGCCAGGGTGTACAACCTTGTGTGCCTTCCTGAAGAAAAGCTCCATGTGTCCAGTGCTCTCAAATCTCATGGGCTCCCCATGTATATTTCAGGGTGTGTGGGGTGTGGCTCTAAGGTAGAGGCACAGTGGTCTTGAGATAGCACTGGGTGGTCCAGGGGAGGCTCAGGGATGCTCCCCCTCTTCTGTGCACAGGTTGCTGGGCATTGGTCAGTGGCTGGTATCTCTGGGACGCTCCTCCAGTAAGCACCTTTGTGGGGTGCTCTCCATCATGTACACACAAGGTCTCCACTGGTTACTTGGTGTTGTCCTTGGCTTATGGCTTCTGTGGGTCTATGCATTTGAACGAGTTGTGTCAACTGGCAGCTCTGGGACTCTCAGCCATGGACTCTGACGGGGCTGAGGCACAGGCATCACTTCCCTGTTGGCAAGGATTCTCCCAAAAAAGAAAAGACCAGGACCTGATGGATTCTCAGCAGAGTTCTACCAGACCTTTACAGGAGAATTAACATTGTTGTAAGCTATTCCATGAAACTGAAAGGATTGGAACCTTCCCAAATACTTTTATGAAGCAAATATAACCCTGATGCCAAAACCCAACAAAGACATATCAAGAAAAGAAAACTAGGCTCCTTGTGGCCTGTTCTAGTTCCACTGGAAGGCACTCAGGACAGGACTGGTAGGAACCCATCTGGGGCAGCCCTGCTCAGGACCAACCAGGGAAGGTTTCCTCCCTGGAGCAGACCTACCTACCTCACATTCTGTGTGCCCCTTGGGACCTGTTTGAGTCCCATCAGCAGGCACTCAGAATACAACTGGTAGGGCCAATTCAGAGCAGCCCCTCCTCAGGACTAACCAGAAGTGGTATCCTGCCTGGAGCAACACTGCCTACCTGATGCCCTGTTTTCTGTGTTCCGTGTTCCGGTAGGTTCAGATTTGCAACCTTGAGCCTGGAACCAAAAGGTAGAGCAACACGAAGACATAGGCAGAAACAGCATCTGGAAGAAGGTGATCATCAAAGAGTTGGTGGCTGATCTCACCCTTTGACTTGCAAGGAAAAACCACCTGGAGAATTGCCTACTATCCCTGCAGGAAATATCAATTCAGAGTTCTACAAGAAGCTCTTCAAAAATGAAGAATCAAACAAGGAGAGGTTCACCTCAAACCCAAAACTCCCCTAAAAATGATGTCACAGATAAGGGCCAAGATTAAAACCTTCAAAATATTATCAATGATCTGATTACTAAAAGGAACAGTGAACTAAAAGAAGATATAATGAAGGCACTAAGTAAGAAAACACAAGATAAAAATTCTATTATCAATAAAATAGACATACTCAAAAGGAAGTAACAGAGGTAAAATTTGCAGTCAATGACATGAAAGGAAGCATGGGAGAATTTAATAACAGACTAACTTCTATAGAAAACAGAACCTCAGCTCTTGAAGAGAGAACTTCTGACACTGAGGACAGGCTGAGTAATATAGAATGCATGGATGACAAAAAAGGAGAAAAACTCACAAAACACAAACAGAATGTTTTAAAATGTCCGGGATGAAATGAGAAGAAACAATCTAAGAGTAACTGGAATACAGGAAGAAATCAAACAAACAAATAGAATAAGCAAAATTCTCAAGGAAATTGCTAAAAAAATTTTTGCCCATTATAAAAATAGAGTCAGTTATGCTCATCCAGGAAGCTTATAGGACACACAATAGGCCTAATCAAATGAGAAGCTCACCAAGACATGTCATATTCAAAATGTACAACAGGGAAATCAAGGGAAGAATGTTGAAAGTGGCAAGGGAGAAATACCAAATCACATTTAGAGGCAAACCAATAAGAATCACATCTGACTTTTCAGTTCACACTCTAGAAGCAAGAAGATCATGCAAGGAGATCTTTCAACACCTGAATGAATACAACATGGAGCCAAGAATACTATATGCAGCAAAACTCAGCTTCAAATTTGAGGGGGAAATAACAACTTTTTATGATAAGAAAAAAGAATTGCAGCATTTGTGAACAGAAAGCCAGTACTACAAAGAATCCTCAAAGATAAACTCCAGATAGAAGAACAAGCTAACATTCCTCAAAACCCACAGGGGAAATTCAATTAAAGTACATGTTATCAATAGACAAATAAGCACAGAACTTACTAATAAAACACAATGAATATAAACCACAACCACATAACTATTCTAACACTAAATGTGAATGGTTTCAAAATGCATCAATCAAGAGACATAGACTAGCAGATTGGAACAAAAATCGAACTACAACAATATCCTACTTACAGGAAACCCACCTTACAGCAAATGACAACCACAGATTAAGGGTGAAAGGGTGGGAAAAAATTCTACCAGGCACACAGCCAAAGAAAGAAAGTTAGAGTTGCAATTCTTATATCTAACAAAGTGGATTTCAAACGTAAATTAATTAAAAGAAATAAAGAAGGCCACTACATTCTACTAAAGGGAACAATACAACAGGAAGAAATAACCATAGTAAATATATACTCTCCAAATACCAATGCTCTCAACTATGTGGAAAAATTACTCCACGATATCAAACCACTTGTGGACCTCAACATAATAGTACTGAGAAACTTTAACACTCCTCTATCACCAATAGACAGATCATCAAAACACGAAAACAATATAGAGATCACCAGTCTAAGCAACACCATAAATCAAACAAATTTGACATCTACAGAATATTCCACCCCAAATTGGCAGAGTATACCTTCTTAGCAGCACATGGATCCTTCTCCAAAATAGATCATGTTCTAATTCACAAAGAAAATATCAGCAAATGTAAAAAAGTAGATGTAATTCCATGTATCCTATCAGATTATAATGCCATGACCCTAATAATTAATAGCAAAAACCATGGCACAAAACACACATATATGTGGAGATTGAATAGCACCCTATTCAATGAAGAACAGATCCCAGAAGCTGTGAGAAGAGTAATTAAGGAATTCTTGGAAGAGGTTGAGAATGAAGATATAACATATCAAAACATCTAGGACAGAATGAAAGCATTCTTAAAGGGAAAATTTATTGTACTGAGTGTCCACAGTAAGAATCAGGAAAGATCCTTAACAAGTAAGCTTATGCTCCAACTCAAATCTCTACAAAAGGAAGAACAGTCTAATCCCAAAGCCAGCAGAAGACAGGAAATAATTAAGATCAAAGATGAAATCAATGAAATTGAGAACAAAAAAAAAACCCAATAAAAGAATTGATGAAACAAAGAGCTAGTTCTTTGAAAAAATAAATTAAATAGACAGACGTGCAGCTAATCTAACTAAAAGAAGGAGAGTATCAAAGAAATCAACAAAATCACCTATGAAAAGGGAACAATCACCACTGATCCCCTTGAAATCAAACAGATTATCAGAACATATTTTGAAAAACTGTACTCCTCTAAATGTGATAATCTGGATGACATTCACAGATTTCTAGATAAATACAACATTCCCAAGTTGACATAGGATAAAATTGAAATCCTAAACAGCCCAATAATAAGCACCGAAATCCATAAAGCAATTACAAGTCTTCCAAAGAACAAAAGCCTAGGACCTGATGGATTCTCTGCAGAGCTTTACCACACCTTTGAAGAAGAGCTAACACCTCTCCTTATTAAGATATTACAAGAAACTGAACAAGAGGGAACTCTCCCAAACACTTTTTATGAAGCAACCATAACTCTAATACCAAAACCCAACAAAAGCATATGAAAAAAAGAAAACTACAAACCAATATCCCTCATGAATACTGATGAATAAATCCTTAATAAGGTTCTTGCAAACTGCATTCAAAAACATCAAGAAAATAATTCATCTTGATCAAGTGGCCTTCATTCCAGGTATGCAAGGCTGGTTCAACGTAAGAAAATCAATAAATGTGATTCATCACTTAAACAGAATTCAAGAAAAAAACCATATGATTTCAAATGATGCAGAAAAGGCTTTGGATAAAATCCAGCACCCATTTATGCTCAAAACTCTAGAGAAAATAGGGATCGAAGGAACTTATTTTAACTTTGTAAAGGCCATATATGCCAAAACCTCAGCTAGTATAATACCAAACAGAGAAAGGTTGAAAGCATTTCATCTGAACTCAGGAATAAGACAGGGTGCCTACTACCAACACTTTTATTCAGTATAGTCCTCCAAACCATGGCTGGACCAACCAGGCAAAAGGAGGAAATCAAAGGGATAAGAACAGGAAGGGAGGAAGTCAAACTATCCCTTTTTGCCGATGACATGATGCTTTATCTGGAAGATCCAAAAACTCCACTAGAAAATTGCTAGAGCTAGTAAACATATTTGGCACAAGTAGCAAGTTTTAAGAACAACACCCATAAATCAATAGCTTACCTATATGCTACAATATTAGGGCAGAAGAAGAAATTAAAAAATTGGTCCCATTCACAATATCCTCTAAAAGAATAAAATACTTGGGAATTAATCTACAAGAGACCTAAAAGACCTCTACAAGGAAAATTATCAAACACTGAAAACAGAAATTGCAGAAGACCTGAGTAGATGGACAAACATTCCATGTTCTTGGTTAGGCAGAATCAACATAATTAAAATGGCCATTCTGCTGAAAGCCTTGTATAAATTCAATGAAATTCCCATCAAGATACCAACGACATTCTTCATGCGTATAGAAAAAGCAATTCTCAAATTCATTTGGAATAACAGAAAACCAAGAATAGCCAAAACATTACTAAGCAAGAAAGAGGAAACATGAGGTGTCACAATACCGGATCTGAAATTGTGCTATAGGGCTCTATTAACAAATACAGAGTGGTATTGGTATCAAAACAGACATGAAGACCAATGGAACTGACTAGAAGATACTAAGACAAACCCACAAATCTTTAACCATCTGGTACCTTAAGCTTTAAATCATAGTGTTTCTCATTTCAATAACTCATCTCTGAAGAAAATGGCAGTGTTCATAAGTACAAAAAATATTATACCCAAAGGGTGTTATTTTACATAATCAAGATAAGAGAATTCTTTATAAAATTAGGTTTTAAAATGCAGAATGTCTTGATAATTACACCAGTTGTCTCAAAAGCTAAAGTCAGAAAAATGAAGAAAATAAATGTAAGTATTCATTGAATAGTATTTTGAGATATCAAGAAATGATTACATTCCAAGGAATAAGTAATAACGATAAAAAGAATGCCCAATATACCATATGTCCTTTAAGCCCAAACAAACTTTTCACTTCAGTAGTTCTGACTTTTAAATTCTTAACATCTTTTGTCCAGACCAGGACCCCATTTTTAAGCCACTGTTTGAATAAATTTCGTAATCTGAAATGATTTCTCACCACAAAATGTTTTCATATCACTACATCAGCAGCAAAATGACAAATGACTTGTCACATTTTGAAGAATTTGTACTGCAGTTTGAATATTCCATATATGAAATACTTGGTACCAGAAGTATTTTAGATTTTTTTCAGATTCCGGAATATTTGCATATATACAATGAATCTTAAGGATCAAACCTACGTCTAAACAAAAACATTTGTTTCATATATCTTGAAGGTAATTTTTTGATTTTTTATGAGTACTTTTTTAAAGAGTACTTCTATTTTGACTGAGACCCTTTCAAGAGGTCAAGTGTAAAAGTTCCCACTTGTGACATCACATCTGTGCACAAAAAAAGTTTTGGGTTGACTTGGCAGTTACAACACTGGCCCAGCATGTGCAAGTACACAGGTTCAAACCCCAGCACCACGTACACAACCAAGTGTCAGAGCAACGAAAGCCATGTGAACAACTCAGTAAAGATTGATGTTCTCTGTTCTCTCACTGCCCTTCTCTCTTTAAAAAAATTTATTAAAAAAAAGTTTTGGATTTTGGAGCATTTTTGGTTTGGTATTTTTAGATGAGGGATATTCACCCTGTATAATAAATGCATATTTATAATAATTGCCAGTATATATCAACAAACATCTATACCCACGCCTAAAACTACAGTATTGAGATCAAAACTAACCTGATTCTTGTATATGGTCAGATTTCCTTTGCTGAATAATTCTATCTTGAAATACAAAGAAACCTTAGTGAGTCCTTCCAAAGCTGCATAATTTTCCAAATGATTTTTCTTTGGTTTCAGAACCTGTTCCTTCCATCCATCCTTTCTCAGTCATTTAGCTTTTGCAATATTTTCTTGATGTTTTTGATTCTTCTTCTTCTCCTTCTCCCTAGCTTCAATCCTCTTGGCCAATTTCCAAGACAGTAGAGTACTTGCTAGGAACAGTGGAGTAAGAGCCAAAATAACTGCTGTAAGGAAGCCATGTGTGTCTTTTGCAGCCCTCTCCACAACATACTCAGCCCAAGCCTTTATGTCAAACATCTTTGTAGCAGTTTTAGGAAAACTGGGCAGTGGTGGAGGCTTATCCTTGAGTAGTGATCTCTACTTTTGTCCAGGAATTATCAGTGAGCCAAGCACAATTTCAGATGACCCTTGGTGGTTTGCCTTCTTTGGTTCCACAGTTTACTTCTGAGAGGGTTAAATTCTACAATCCAAATAACTCGTGGTTTCAAGTCCATCTTTCCAAAGTTTCTGCTAGTTTTCAACAAAAATCATGCCTCTGTTTTCAACTGAAGACACATGAATGCCTCAGACGTTAAATAAACCAGGCCCTGACTTCAAAGCGCCCCCATCCACAAATGGAACTGGGTTCTACAGAAATCGATCCTTCTCCAGCCCAGAAATGAACTAATGTAACTTTCAGAGCTAAGCAAACCAACTTTGCAAAAAAGTAAAACCAGTGTGAAGGACCTAGTTTATGACAAAGTTAGACTGTCAACATGAAGGAGTTATCGTCCACAGGCCGCTCATCCCTAGGGTGCCTCAATATCAGACCAGACACCCGGGTCTCCCATGCTGTAAGGAATGGAAACTACTCTTCCATCCAGAAGGTCAATGGGCCTGCTCTCTGGACCAGCCGGCCTGGTGCCTGAGGCTGCTGCTAGGGTCTTTGGGTGGCCACACTTACTCCTTAGGATTCCCTTTACTCATTCTTGCTTCCTTCCCCCATCTGGCCATGGGAGCCTCTTTCAGTACAGCCCCTCTCAGTCCTCACTTGTGCAGGGCCTCCTTGAGCTGCAGACCAGTCAGTGCTCCAGGGCCTGGGGAGCCTGGGTTGGCCTCACCACACTTTGCGCCATGGCCGCCTCTGCTGGGCACCGTAACACCACTGCAGTGGCAGCCACCAGCCACCCAGCATTGCCCTAGAGATGTGAACTCAAAAGCTGAAATCTTGTTGACAGTTGCCAATCTCCCCCTTTATTCCAAAAATTTGGAATGTGCATCCTTAACATCAGGGAAGAGAAATTCAGAAGAACCCCAACCCTGAATTTATGAGAAATACCACCAGCCACAACTCTGGAATCAGGGTCCAAGAGTAGACATGACACCTGGCCACCACATGCTCCAAAGCCCAGCCTGCACCAATGAGGAGCTCAGCCCTTCCCTACACTGTCACCCACTCAGGCCACTAAACAAACAGTGGTCTCCCACCTTGTTGAACAGTGGCTTTCTGCTGCAAGATGATAAGCATCCGTCAGTCTCTCTTTAAAGAGTAACTATATTGGAGGGTAAAATTAATCCAGTTCACTAAACTCCTTCAAGACATCTTGGAGCATGCAACCAAACCAAAGCTAAGCAATGCAGGCACAGGGGCAGAAACCACAAGCAGATGTAGCAGATAGAAAAGAAGAGCAAATATCAGAGTTCTTTCTTGCCTGGACAGATCCCTTCTTTCTACCCCAGACAAAATAGCCAAGAAGGTAACATAAGCATCCTCCCTGCTCACAGGCAGGATGAGGCTGTGGTCACCTCCACTCTTCACATGCACCCAGGTTCAGTGGCATATCTGGGCTTCCCTTTCTTCTTTTAACCTGTTTAACACTATCATGTCTTTCCATATGGAAAAGCAAAAGCTACTCATCTCCACTAAGAAGCTTTGCACAGCTCAAGCATGAGAAATTGGAGCTTCTCATTCTGTAGGCAGAGCTCAGATAACAGGAAAAATAGCTGTGCAGCAGTAGGGTGTGGATCCTAAATGCCACTAAGAACGCGAAATGAATCTCCAAACTCAAGGTTTTCAAATCCAGGATAAAATCCATTCCCTATTTTAAAAAGATTGGGAAGATCATTGTTGGGAAGGTTAACTTTGCAGTGGGAGGTGCTATTGACTATAGTGGTTTTTTTGAGGGGGGGGTTATTGAGAAATTTATTTTTGAACAACCTTGCAAGTTTTTAACAAAAAAATATAAAATGCATATAGATTCTATAGTATTTTTGAGCATACTTGAAGATAAGTCATCAACTTCAGAACCCAAAACTAGCAAAAAAAATTTTAGATGTTATCTTTTGGGAAATTACAAACTTATCAAAACCCAAGCAAATTAGGTCAGTTGACCCAAATGTCTAAATCAATTCATGATTATGAATTGAACAATAACAAAAGCATTAGCTATTTATTCTGTTATAAAAATGATGCATGTGATATATGAGCCTTATTTAGGCTTTGTAGCCATCTGGAGTACTTGGAAACAGTAATGCTAATGAAGTGTGATGAACAGAGTATCTCTCTAAACATAATCCAGGTTGCTGATGTCACAGTGATCAGCTGTATTTCAAATTGTTTGTAATACCAACTTTGTCCTTTCAGCAATTTGAAAAAAAAAAATCAAACATAACCTTGACTTTGAAAATTATATTCAATTTAACATAATGCAAGAAGCTTCATTCAATCAAGTTAGAACATTTCTGTAACTAGATTAACTCATGCAATTATCACTTATAAGATTCATTTTACTGGAGGATCATAATCATGTCCTTAGTAATTACTAGCTTAGGTCCATAGCTATTGACTCTCTCCTTATTCACTCAGAAAACATGTATTAACTACTAAGTGCTAGGAATACAATGTTGCTTTATTTTTTTAATACATATTTTTAGATGTCAGCATTAGAGACAAGTTCATGACACAGTTCGATAATCATCTTGACAGACTGCTCCAGCAGACTGAAAGGCCATATAAGCAAACCTGGAATAATCAAGAATGCTTCCTGGAGAAAGTGATGTCTGAGTGGAATTTTTAATGATATTAATAATGATGATGTTATTCCAAATGTTTCCTTCTTTCATTTAATATTCCCATGATTAATGTACTATAATTACCCCACTTATAGACAAGGAGGTATGAGCAAAAAGGAGGTGTTCCTTGCCCAAGTCAGTACAGAAAAGAAGTGAAAGCATCCACAGATCTGGAATGGACTGAATCCACTGCTCCCTCTTGACCAAACACTGATCCTCTTTCCTATCTGAAGCAGTGAAGAAACAGTTCAAGGTGCTGAATCTGAGAAACACCAGGTACTTGGGAACCAGCCAGCACATGGGTACAGGTAAACAAAGTATGAGGTGAGTAATGAGAGCCTGAAGACAATCTAGATTAACCCATAAAAACCACGGGCACTGTTGGTTGTAACTTTGATTTGCATGCATTAGTCAGAAGGACAATATTGTGCCGCAGTAACGACACAACTCCAAAAATCTCAGTGGCTTAAAACAACAAATGTTTGCTCTTGCTTATGTGGAACATGCAACATAGGAAGCTCTGTTCCTCAAAGCTACTCAGGAACCAAGGAGAATGTGGCCGCATTGGCTTCCTGGATCTGGGAGGAAACGAGAGAACTGCAGGATCAAGGACTAGCAATTAAATGGTTTGGCCCACAAGTGATACATGACACTTCTACTCACATGCCTAACTCCTAGAAGGAGGGGAAGAACAATTCCCTTTCTCCCGTCTACTCTGAAGCTGAGCAGTATTGGGCTTCGGTGATTATGAGGACAGCATACCATAGCAAGCTTTTTCAGCATTGAAGGGTCATGGCATGATGCATAGGAAGGTCTGAACTCAGACACAGCCAGTTTCTTTTTCTTAAATCTAGGGATATTACCTTTTCAAGAAAGTTGTGAGGTTTAAATGAGAACATATTATAAAGATCCTATCGGTGGTTTGACATAGTAGAAGCCAATAACTGATGGTTTCTTCAATTTGATCAATAATTTGAAATGTAGGAAAAGTCAAGAGTAGAGTTTAAAGAATAGTAGCATAATAGTGGATTAGAGTGGTTACCTTAGATTCTACAAAGAAACATTTAGTGAAGCAGTAAGAAATTAGAATTAATATGCCATAAAACAAAGATTTTCTTCCTTGTTTTTCTGTTGTATTAATTTTTAATGGCTGAATAATAAAATATCACATGCTTGGTTACTTCAAACAATTCCTGTGACATAGCTCATGTTTCTGTGGGTTAGAATTCTAAGCAGGGCTCACTTCACTGAGCAGTGTCTTATAAGGCTGAAAACCAAGATGTGGACCAGGTTCCTTTCACATCTCGAATGAGGGATCTTCTTCCAATCTTACGTGGTGTGTTGCAGAATTCAGTTACTTTCAGGTGTGAGGATGAAGTCCCTGAAGTCCCTGTTTCCGTTTCTTATTTGTTTTCCTTTATTTTTATTCCTTTGGTTTTCCAGCGGGGGGGGGGGGGGGGGGGGGGAGCAGGGGAGTAATACTGGGGATTGAACCCAGAGGTGCTCTAACACTGAGTTGCAACCCCAGTCCTTCATTTAACATTTTCATTTTGAGACAGGATCTTGCTAAGATGCCCAGGCTGGCTGTGAACTTGTGATCCTCCCACCTTAACCTCCTGCGTTGCTGGGCTTACAGGCATGTGCCACTGCACCCAGCTAAGTTCTGTGTTTCTTGATGTTTGTCTATCAGCGCCCTCAGCTCCTAATGTCTGTCCATGATCCCTTGCCATGTGGCCCCCAAAAGCAGTTCACAGTATAGACATTTGCTTTCTACCAGGGTGGCAGGAACACTTCTGACTTTGTCCTCTGCAGACAGCCTAAGGAAACTCCAAGCTTTTAATGAGATCACCTTATTAGCTCAGCTTCTCCCTTTTATGCTGTAACATACAATAATCACAAGTGATGTCTCGGTAGTCAAAGGTCCCACCCACACTCAACAGAAGATGATTATAAAAAAGTGAGAGTCACTGGATATCCGTTTAGAAGTCCACATACCACATCCCTTCCCAGGTCTTCTGAGCAATGTCTCTGACTCCAATGACTTGCGGGTTGGCCCATAGGAAGTATCTATGCTATTTAGTATACAATCCTTGGTGCCAACTACAGTAGGCTTTCGAGTACAAATGGTTGGTTTCTTTCATTGGGAAACCCATTCCTAAGGGAAGTCTTCATATATTTATTGGAAGACAACACACCACACATCTCTCATTTCTGCACATCTTGTATTCAGAGGTACCTAATAACCTTTGTTCTAAACTACTTTTTTGAGGAGAATTATAGAACAAGTAACCTTGGAAGACAGAGATTATGTATTCTTTAAGAGAAAAAAACACATGTTTTCCAACTAGGTTGTATAATAAAGATAACATCTCCTTCCAAAGCAAACAGCAGACATACTTACTAACCATTATAAAAAATTCAACTTCCCAAGTCAGGATTCCTCTCTTGGAATACAGTTCACTGTGAGGAGACTTCCTCCTTCATTCAACTCCCATGTAAGACAGAGGCAAAGAGAAATGGACCAAATATGTAAACAGTCTAGTACTGTCATTGCTATGAATAATGAACAGTCTCTTGTTTCTGATCCAGGAGTCTCATATCTTCTTCCTGCATCCATAAAACTGTGGCAAACCAACCTATTACCTTGCAAGTAGAGAAAAATCCTAGACCTTCCATAGCTCTTGATAATATTCAATGTACTGAATGTGAGAATATAAGGACAGTCCACTCAGAAGAAAAACACTAATGATTATTTGTAAAAAATTATATATACATTTTCCCCTTAGATTATATACATTCCAGCAGGATGTTTACAACTTTAAAACACATAGACTAATAAACACCTTGAATGGTTTAAAGGGTCTGATTTTGGTCACTAAGGCAGAAAATTGTATGAACCTTACTTGAATATTTTCAATATATGTTCACTTTTCTCCAATGCTATTAATACAGAACATATATATATATAAACAATGATTTTATGAATGAAATATTTATAATAATATTTTCTTTAATCTCTATAGGTAATTGGTTTGTATTCCTGTAAATGTTGCAATTTCAATTTAATTCCAATATTCTAACATAAAGCACAGTCATTAATTTTGCTTTTAAGAATGCATATAACTTCTAGGCAACTTGGACCCTATTTCAAAATAAAAAGTTTTTAAAAGGCTGGGGATATGGCTTGGCAGGTAAGCACATCCCCAGTACCAAGAAAAAAGAAAAGAGAAAAGAGGGAGGAAGAAAGAGAGAGAGAGAGAGAAATCGTGTAACTTTATATCCAAAAGAAATCATAGCACTATGACTGGGGTTTATAGATTATATATGGTAAGTAAATGAATGTGATTTTTTGCCATGAAGCCTTTTACAAATAAAATTAAAGAAATTTGTATAGAAGTTTGAGTCAGCTTCTAAGATTCTGTTTGCCATTTCTATATTTCTATTCATTAGTTCTTCTACTAGATGCAATACACATACACACACACACACACCATGCACCTAAATTCTTTTATGGAAATAACAATGTAGTAAGAAGTATGGGTGTCTTTTGAGAATTCACTAAACTAGAATCTCACATTCAGAGTGACACTGACATTTAATGTTTCTCATGTAGATTTATGAGAATTGACAAGCTTTATATTAATAGTTTGAGTGGCATAAGAGATGCTCCAGACTCCAATTTTGAAAGTGTCAGTTGGAACAGCCAGGAAGACCACAAGCACATCCTCCACACCCCTTGTCCCTGGTCCTTCAGTTTGTCGCAATTTGATAGCTCATCACTTCTTAAAATTTTTCATCTCTGTCATGGATACAGCATCAAATCCTCTATTACATGTGGGACAGGGAACAGTCTGAACATCAGTCAATGTTTCTACTTCAGCTTGTTGCAACTAGAATGATAAAGCCCTTTTCCACAGCAGAGCCACTCACCAGAGGACTTGACCTCATCGTGAACTGCAAAACCACTAAGCGTGAGTCAAAATTAAATCAGAAGTCATATGAAAATATTTCCCAAGTCCTTGATTTGACATGGGCTGTAGTTTACAATGAATTTATTTTGCAGGGAGAGCTAAGACTAAGTCTTAAACTATTTGATAAGAGCTAGTAATTTTTCCTATTACTCGGTTTTCCTTTCAGAAATTGACTATCAAACATCAGTTACATTCACAAATTCACAATGACATCTTTTCTCTGCCACAGAGGCCAGGTGACATGTGTCATGTTTTGTCCCTTAATTTACTTGGGAAATCAATCATGATACCAAAAAAAAATTAAGAAATTATATTTAAAAGATACAATAGAATGGCTGGAATATAAGCCATTATAAGTCTTTGCTGTGAATATTTGCTACATGAATTAGGTTCTATAACTTATGAAGTTGGTTTATAATTTGGTTTTATAAATGCAAAATAATAGGTAAGTACATAGCCATTTATTATAAGCCTTCTTAAAACTTTGCAAAACATAAAAAAGAAAAATATTAAAGTCGTCTAGCATGGCAACTCCCTGATAATTTCTGTTAATATTTTGATGTAATCCTTTCTACTTAATATTTTTCATAGAATGCAAACATACATATATGTAATGGAATTAACTGTTGCTTTTTATACAGTTTGTATCATTTTCCACAACATAACTGTTGTTGAAAAGTGTTCTTGGAATTTAAGTGTGGGGTATGGTACATTAAAGTGCAGCCTTAGGAGGAGACAAGAACAAGGCTTGGAAGGAAGGAGTTAAACTCCGGATTCCAGAGGGTGGCACCACAGTCCATGCTGGGCTTTGGAGAAACACCAGTGTGGTGTGGTGTGGCATGGGGAGAAGGGAAAATCTAGTCCAGACTGGGGCTTCCTGGGAGAGGCATGGCAGAATAAACGGTCCAGGGTCAATTAGTTTGAATAATTCAGGCAGACTTTGAACTATACGGGACAGATTCTAGTTGTCTGGTATCGGGCCCTCATGGCAGAAATAAGGTTTTGAGTATGTGAGTGGTTAAGGAAGCCTTTGATGAAATGAGCTAGTGATGGCTTATCTGCACTTGAAAGATCTGCTCTCCACCAAGCTATCTCTAGGAAAAGGCCACTAAGCCACAAATGCCAGAGCATTATATTTTGTGCGTGTAAGAATGTGTAATAACAAAGCCACTATTACATACAGTTGTAGAGCACCAATAAAAAGAATGAAGACAGCTGAGCATGGTGGGGCATGCCTGTCATCCCAGCTGCTCTGGAGGCTGAGGCAGGAGGATCACAAGTTCAAAGCCAGCCTCAGCAAATGAGCAAGACCCTGTCTCAAAATGAAATATAAGAAGAGCTGGGGGGGAAAAAAAAGTTGGGGATGTTGCTCAGTGGTTAAGCACCCCTGGGTTTAATTTCTGATGCCAAAATTTAAAAAAAAAAAAAAAGAATTAAGAGAAATGTCAGAGAAGGACAGGTTAAAAAAAGATGCAATAAATTAAATATATAGTAACTAATAAAAGGAGTACAGTAAAATAAGAAAGTACATTTAACTTAATGGCCCTGTAATGAAGAAGGCCAAATGAACTCTAAGAAATGACAGAGAAAAAGGCTTGGCTTCTTCATGATTGCCAGTAATCCACCACACGACAGCCTAGCAGTTACACAGCAATTCTGTTCTCTTTAGATGGTTGTTTTTCTGCAGAGTTTTGACATCATAAATAGTTACAAGGAAAAAGCAAGAAAAAATATATATGTTTATATATAAATATCTTAAATATTATATATAAATTACATATAACTGCATTTTATATAAAGTATACTATGTATATAAGATATAGTGTATCTCATTATACATAATAATGTACTGTTATATATATGTAATATTTATGTGCTCATGTCTACATCAGAAAGTTACAAAAAGTAAGCTTATGTGCATAGTAACTGACTTACAGCAATGCCCAAAATATAACATATTAATGAGTAAAAGAAGTATCTAATGCATGTGTTAAAGTACTAACAACCAACCAACCAACCAAACCCTTATAAATGTATTCATTATCCACGCGCACACTCCCTTGAACAAGGAGACAGCAGTGAAAGCAACATACCAGAACAGTAAAAGTGGCTTTCACAGAGGAAGACATGCACAGGCAGAAGGCAGGAGGGGAAGATGATTAACTTTTCTTTTATACTTTTTGGTATATTCTTTTATGATTTACAGCACAAACATAATTGTGTAATTTGAAAAAAATCCAAAAGAAAGATAAAAACTTTTTTTTACATGTTGTAGACTTCCCTTCCAATAAATTCCTAGAGAGAATTTGCAAATTAAAAAGCAAGCATGACTATTTTAAGGATCCTCATACATAGGCACATAGTTAACATATACATCAACGTATCTATTGTGACTTCTAGAAATGCCCGCAGTATATTGATTCAGATACTAGGTGTGAACCTGTTCACTGCAATCATCTCAAAACTTGTAAGAGTTTTCCTTTACAAAGCACAAGAATGAAGTCTTAACCTCTTTTTATAACTCTTATTCACTAATGAGCTTTCAAACTGCAGATCCTAAACTTTCTTCAGCTCAAGAAATGTGTCTTTTAGTATTTGTTTGGGGATTTCTGTTATATCCAAATTGGAACAGCCTGATTTCATGTTGGCCTAACTAATTTCCATGTACATATCCTATTCCTTTGAATATTTGGAAAATACCTCAATTTTTTTCATTCTACTCCCTGAATTTCTGCAATCTGTGACCTATTTGCTACTTTCATTTTCATTTTTAAAATATCTTTTTTTTATTACAGGTATGAAATTTTAATCCCACATCTTTCTTTTATCTGCGTTCTAAATTGAAGTAGATATAA
This sequence comes from Aplodontia rufa, assembly GCA_004027875.1. Lineage (NCBI taxonomy): Eukaryota > Metazoa > Chordata > Mammalia > Rodentia > Aplodontiidae > Aplodontia > Aplodontia rufa. Next base: position 3,366 of record PVKS010017142.1, on the reverse strand, counting down.
TTTCTACTAGAAAGTATAAAACATTTGCGTCTTCAGCTTCTTGTAGCAATGTATTTAATTAAGAGGAACTTCCTGGTTTGTTTTGAAAGGTGATCACCTTCTTTTTGCCCACTATTTCTCTCTTACGGATTTTTCCTACCATGATCTATTTTAAAAGTCTCAGGTGTTGCTACATGTTTTCTGCAACTTAGCTTCTTCATTTAACAATGCATGTATGATAACACTGTGTGTTCCTCTATGTAGGTCTCATTCATTCATTCTCACTGTTGTATAATAATACATTGCTAATATAATACAGATTGTGTATATATTTTTCTGCTGGTTGATATTTAAATCATTTCTATTTTCTTGCTAACATCTTCATGTATATTCTCTTATGCCCATAACAAAGAGATTTTGTAGGGTGTGCATAAAAGCTGAATTGTTGAGAAGACACCTGTCTCAGAAGTTCCTGCTCTGGGTAATCCTCCACCTATGAGCAAGTTCTCCCAATCTGGCTTCCTTGTTGCTTGGCGATCTGTGGTCTGCCTTCATGGCTTCATGCTTTTCCAATGTCCCTTTTCCAATGTCCCTTCTCATCCGGGTGTTCTCAGAGGCCCAAGGTGACTTGGGATGGAGGGTGACTCTCAAAATTATTGGCACACACATGACAGTCTTGTAAGTTTTCACATCAAAATAGGAACTTTTGCCTAATTTCATTTTATTTGTTCATTTGGTCAATTTCATCAGATATTGCAGAACATAAGAATTTGATTCCTAGTACTTTCTTACCAAATAAAAAATAAACAAAAAAATCAAATCATATACCTATATGAATATAGTGATTCTACTTTTTGGAGCATAAAAATAAAAATAACAAATTTCAGGGTTGTTACATAATGGACTGGAAAGAGCTAACTTTTCCTTTGTGTCTATTAAAGTGACATGTGGTGTTTGTGTTTCCCTGATGCTGAATAGTATCAGTACGTCTTAGTTTCTTAATGCTGCTATTTTCCTAATGTGGAATTAGATTATGTTTGTTGACTTTTTTTTAATATTTTGCATCCATATTCATAAATTATATAGGCCTATAAATTTATGTATATTACTATTTTTATTAGATTTACATTTGAATGTTACATTTGCTTTATAAAAAGGTTTGGAAGCAGTCCTTCAATTTCCATTGGGACAGAGTTTGATATAATTCTCCTATGAAACTATGTGGAGCTCATGTTTTTATGTAGAGTAATTTATTGATATTTTCATTTATTGTAAGAAATTGGTCTTTCTAAATTTGTCTGATTTAACTACACTTTTGATACATAATATTTTTATTGAAAATTAACCATCTTAGCTTTATATTTCTTGGCCTAAAACTGGGAGAAACGGCCTCTTGATTTGTTTTTAATTTCTCTATTTCAATATTATTTCACCCTCACTGTGTGTGTGTATGTATTATTTTTTCTTTTTGCCTTAACTCATTGAGCTGATACCTTTTTCTATTTTTTAACACAGTAAGAAACAGAATGAATTGCACCTTAGATCTACAGTTTTTCCACACTATTAACTTCTACTTTTACCTTTATTCCCTTCTTTGACTTTTTATTTCCCTTACTTTGTTATTTCTCCCTAACTTTTTCAAGTAAGAAATTATTTATTTTCATTATTTCACTTTTTTATAAATACTGTTCAATTCTACGAATATTCCTCTGTTAACTACTTTAAATGAATCCCTTACAAATCTAATGTGTAATATTCTCATTATTATTTCTTAGAAATTGTATAATTTCTGTCCACGCTGAAACCATTCCATGGCAGCACTACACATGCTGCTGAATTGCCTGTGAAACCACCTCACTGTGTTGCTCTCTCTCTCATTATCCATTTGGCCCACAAGAATATTATAAAATGCTTCGTTTGCATGGTGTTTCACGTGAGTGTGTGCATGTGTGTGTATTTGGTAGATTCCAATTGACATACGCTGTCTAAAACTATGACCTCTCCACACTACTTCCCCTGCCCAAAAGAGAGAGAGAAGAAAAGAAATAAGGAAACAAGAGATGAAGGAGGTGAGGAGAAAGAAAGGAAGGAAGGGAAATATAGACGCAGAATAAACTCTAGGAAAGAACATTAAGTTGGGATCTCAGAAGAGATTACTGGCTTTAAAAGGACACTGGTAAAACAGGTGATCTTGTAGTCAACAACTGTGAAAGATTTGATCAATGAAAAATAAAGAATAACTTCATAAGAAATAGTAATTCTTGGCTGGAACAGTGGCTCAGCAGCTACTGTGCTTGCCTGGCATGTGCAAGTATGCGAGTTCAAACCCCAGCACCACGTACACAACTATGTGTCAGAGCAATGAAAGCCACGTGAAAAACTAAATAAAATTTGATTCTCTCTGTCTCTCTGTCACTGTCCCCTTCTTTCTTAGAAAGAAAGAGAAGTTCTTGAAACAAGGACTTTATTGCACAATGTTAAAATGAAAATATGATGTCACTGAAAAAAATCTAAGTTTTCCTTAAAGAATCAAAATACTTATTAAACAATACCAAGAATCCAGTTATAACATATAGAAAGTCATGACAACTGCTGTTGCTATAGAAACTAGACAAGAGCAGAAAAGAGAGACACAGCATAAAAGATCGAGTGGGACTAAAAGCAAGAGTAGATTTAAACTCAACAATATTTGCATTATATGCAAAAGTACTAACAAGTGCATATAAAGGCAGAGCTTGGGCTAAGAATGTAGGTGAGTGGTAGAGCACTTCTCTACCATCCATATACCTCAAAGTATATGTGCTTTTCACAAGACACATTGTTAAGTATATATCATCGACATGAAACATACAGTTTAGCAATAAGAAAATAGAAAAAGGTCTATACGGTACAACTGATAATTTTGAAGTGTGGCTACATTACTACTAGGTGAAAGAAACCTCAAGATGTTTTCACAAAAGTAAAATCAGAAGAATCAACAATTCAAAGTAGGGATTTAACCTAACAATGCTAACTCTTCAAAATGCTGCTGACCAGATGCCTAGAAACCAACTTTCTACACTTGTTTTTCTGTTAGAAAGTATGGAAAACTAGGGTAGGAATCTTCTGAGCAAAGTCTTCTTGGTATTAACATATCTCTTAAAAAATATATCCCTGAGAAGATTCTCTCCTTAGTAACAGGGATAACTAAATGGCAGAAAGAAGACCAGGTAGCATTTAAATGAGCTTCATCTTCCAGGCACACGCCATTTACATGAGTCCTATCTTCCAGGCACACGCCATTTACATGAGTCCTATCTTCCAGGCACACGCCATTTACATGAGTCCTATCTTCCAGGCACACGCCATTTACATGAGTCCTATCTTCCAGGCACACGCCATTTACAT
>PVKS010017141.1:0-42605 GCA_004027875.1 Aplodontia rufa | reverse complement strand
TATAAGATAACATACATTTGGGTTTATTAAATGTGCTTTTATAGATTAAAAACTAAAAAGATAACTTAAGATTGCTTTAATCTGGGTCTTCACTAAAACAAAGCAAGGTTATTAAAAACTAAAATTCTAACAGGTGTAATTCTATATGTAAAAATACAAAAGATTTAAAGTAATTATAAAAACATTAAAAATTTCATAAGGATTAAATCAAAATATAGATTTTAAAAAAGGGTCAAGGCATTATAGATCGTACACATCTCACCATCAAAACTAATTTACTTAAAAACAAAAAGGGGGAATATACTGCCCCATGAGACCTACTTAATCATATCCTTCTATTCTTAATTTTTAAATTTTGGATGTTAACAATAATACCTGCAACCAAACGCCATTGGCATCCTAGTGGCCAATCCTATGCACAAGTCATGTAAAAAGATCCCATTGATAACCAATGACATGGACCCGACCCGGGCTTAATCTGTGGTCGAGGTAATGTTTGTGTTTTTCCACAGAAAAATGATGGTCTCCAAAAGATTCCGTAACAACTTGTGCCTCAGCTTTCTGCTTCTGATGGGACATCAAAATGACACGGAATCCTACTGAGCTTTGTTCCTGCTAAAAGGGATTTCCTGACTCCTCCCTCCTCCGTGTCCCTGCAACAATTCCTGTTCCAGTGAAAGTAAAGGTGAATGCCCAGAACATTCAGCTCTATCAAACCTAAAGAGGTTTCGGATTCACAGCAACTATTGTGACAGCCATTGTGGCTGCAACTACAGCTGCTGCGGCCGCGGGACTGGCTACGCACCATTCAGTGGCCACAGGGACAGTGGTAAATAGATTGTTCAGCCAAACTGCGACTGCCCTAAGGACTCAATAGCTAATTAATGAACATTTGCAAGCGGACATAATGCTGTTATGAAATTTCACATGTATTGTTCCCCACTGTTCAAAGATATTTGTGTAACAACTGTTTCTTATACTATGCACAATTTATCTAGTCTATATCTCATCTAAGTAAGATGATGAGAGGCCCTTGAAACAACAAGTTTAAAAATTTAACCTCTTTGTTAATTAGAAAAATTAAGGTTCTAATTGAGAACAGAGTTCCACCTATGTATTTATTTGGCTTGCTACCAGGATGTCAAAAGCCCTTAAAAAATTGATCTGGCACTGGTGCCTAGATTGGAGTTAAGTTTAGATATAATTTTCCTCATTTATCGCTCTTACAGCCGATGGCAGCAACAACAGACTAAAAATCATACAATACCCTGCTGGCACAGCAGCAAAGGCAAGACCCCCCCCCCCCAAAGTATGATTTTGTATGTTAAAAGAGACATGAGTCCTTGAATCAATGACGGGTATGATGGAATGGATGCCTTACTGACCTAAGCCAGGGAAGCAACCATGCTGTTGCCCATCCCCATGATGGGTAAAGAGGGTTATCACATTCCACAACCTAAGACAGATCCTGGACACTTTCAAATAAAATAAAAAGGGGGAATTGTTGGGGTGTAGCCTTCACCCCCATTTCAACAGCTGCCCTAGGGCGGTCTTGTTACTATTTCCATAAGTTCCTTCAGGAAGGGCTGCTAGGTCCTGCTTTGTTATGCAAAGAGTTAGAGTGGGTTGGAATGTGCTGCTACATAGTTGTTTGTCTGTTCTCAAAATCTGCATAACCCCTGGCAACTTAATCCCTTAGAAGGATTATTGATTCCTTGGCTGTCTCCCCTCCTCCATATATAAAAACCTGTGTGCCTTGATAATAAAGGGATTCTGGGCTGCCATCAGCTGCGTGTGGTTGACTCATTTTCCCCAGTTAGGAGGGAAGGGGTCCCCTGACGAGGAGGGGCCCAGAGGGGCCCAGTTTCCAGCTGTCGGCACTCATCCTCCTCCTGATCGGCTCCCGGGGGGCAATCCAACCCCCCACAAAATAATACTTTTTATTGCTTTCAAATATATTCTTAATTTAGCTTCAAAATGCTCCTTTCAAGTAAGTAGAATAGAAGGGAAAAACGAATTGAAGGTCAAAAAATTTAAGTTCATTCAAATGAAAAGCAGTTGAACCAAGACTGGAATCAAGGTCATTGGGATTCAAATCTGCCTCCCCTTCCCCTTTGTACTGTATAGCAAGGTGTGATATCACTGTATTATTCTCTTCCATTGTAAACATGTATGTGATGACTATGAGAAAAAATGGGGTTTTAAATTTTAAGAGGGAAGTTCAAGCATCATTATAGACTGAGTCCTATGGTTCTGAAGATGAGGAGTCAACCAGTTGATTTATACAAGCATAAGTAATAAGCATTGGCATCTATATGCTTTATGACTCAACAGGTTGGAAATTGGGACTACTACAACTTCAGAACCCAGCCGACCTGGATTCTTATCTCAAAAAATGTTTTTCTTAAAGATAAGTAATTAGGGCAATAGAAGTGGCCAAAGGAAATGGTGTTTCAGGTGTATTAGAGAGCTAAATCCAACCCCAACGCAGAGGAAGGTCCAGCCCAACCACTGCCCAGCATTCTGCTTTGCTTATTAGAAGGTGAAGCTGTTGCCATAAGCTTCGAAATAGTTTCTAAAGCCTCAATTAAGAGTAATGTAAGGGCTGGAGCAGTGGCTCAGTGGTTACAGGACTTGCCTGGCATGCACAAGGACATGGGTTTGAGCCCCAGCGCCATATACACAATGAAGTGTCAGAGAAACAAAGGCCAGATGAAAAAAAAATAAAATTGATTCTCTCTCTCTCTCTCTCTCACACACACACTGTCCCTCTCTCTCTCTTATAAAAAATAGTAACTTCAAACCTACCACTCAAGAAATTTCTCTCTAGTCAAGGGGCAGGTTGGCATTTTCATGAAGGTGCATTTTTATAGGATTATTATGACTACTAAATGAAATAGTGAATATGAGAATGGTCCTTATTATTAGCATTTATAATGAAGCCAGAGTTCAAGAGACATATCAGGTCAATCAGGAGTTGAGATCAAGGCAAAAAAGGAAGGAACTAATGTTTGTGAAACTCTTGGAATTTATTAGGTAAATTTCTCTTGGGGATAAATGCATTTGAATAAGTTTATTACCAGGTGATGTCAACCAGCTGAGTTGGGTGGAGAGGTCATAAGTGTTTTGTGAACAGCGGATACTTTCCCTTAAAATCAGGAGTCCTTTAAAACATGTACCTGGTATCAAGTCAGGGACAACTAAGTGACCAGACCAAAAACAATGTGTCTAGTTTGCTACTATTCAACAGCAATAGTTTGTTGAACAAATACCAAGGAGGGGGAAAACAATACCATGTTTTCCCCCTCCTTCAGGGCTTTTTACACTCTGGTTGGTTTGACCAATGCACTACTGTAAGTGGCCTGGGACCTGCAGTTTGAGAAAGTTAAATGCATCTGGCTGTCCACGTCAAGAAGAGGAAAAGCACAAGATGGTTTTTATATGGAGATGGCTTCTTTGATCAGGTGGCTAACAACGAAGACATTGTGCCTCTTTTGTGGCAGGGCCCTGAATTGATGATGTAGCTTCTAGAAGGAAAAAAAAAAGACCCAAACCAAAACAAACAAACAACTAAACAACAAAACACCCAGCTAAAATCTATGAGCGTGTTAAATGCAATCAGAGAGTGATAGTTTTGTCTTTTCCATGGAGAAGCATCATGGACAATAAAAAGCAGCCTGGCTTTAAATAAAACTGTGACATAGCTGAAGTTTCACCGACCCCCACTAGAGAAGCTGTGCCCATTCCTTTCTCCCATCCCCAGAGGCCATCTGTAGTGTGTGGACTGACCCAGACTCAGAATCTATTCATGGCTGCTCTCTTTTAGGAAAACATACTATCCTGTATCCTCAAAGTCAAAGAGTCAATTAAGTGCTTTCCAGGTGTTATGGTTTGGATGTGGGGTGTTCCCCAAAAGCTCATGAGTGAGACAGTGCAAGAAGGTTTAGAGGTGAAACGAATGAGACATGACAGCCTTAATCTAATCAGTGTGTTAATCCTCTGACAGGGGTTAGCTGGCGACTGTGGGCAGGTAGGGTGTGGCTGGAGGAGGTGGGACCATGGGGGTATGCTTGTGGGATATATATTTTGTCCGTGAACAGAGGGGCTCTTTCTCTTTGCTTTTTTTTTTATTAGATGAATATGGAGTTACAATTGAGGGGGAAACATTATCAAACATTCAAGAACAAATGTATATGTACTTAGTTATCCAGGGCTAATGCCATGTCATGGATGCTCAGCTTGGGTTCCCCATGTTGCTGTTTCCCCCAGAAAAACCCCTGAGTTAAATGGATCTCATGGAGGTCAGAGATCTCCTTCTGAGATGATTCCCCCATATTCCCACCCTCCAGTCTCCTAGATATTCTTCCTAAGCCCTCCCCCTACCTTGTCCCCCTCTCTTTGCTTCTTGGTAGTCATGTCACCAAATGCTTTCCTTTGCCACATCCTTCGGCCATGATGTTTTGCCTCATTTTGGTTCCCAAGAAATGGAGTCGGCCATCTGTAGATGGAGACCTCTGAAACTATGGACTCCAAATAAACTTCTCCTCTTCTAAAATTGTTCTCATCAGGTCTTTTGGTAACAGCAGTGAAAAAGCTGACTAAAACACCAAGGGAAGCGGCTACTTAAACCTTATGAAAAATTTCTTGTTCTCAGGCTGGAGCGGTGGCTCGGTGGTTACAGCACTTGCCTGGCATGGGCAAGTACACGGGTTCAAACCCCAGCACCCACGTGCACAACTAAGTATCAGAGCAACGAAAGCCATGTGAAAAACTCAATAAAAATTGATTCTCTCTCTCGTTCTCTCTCATTCACTGTCCTTCTCTCTTAAAAAAATTTCTTGTTCTCAGTCTGTTATGTTTCTCTTCCTCTCTGATTAAATGTTAGAACTAATAAGATCTGGGTAATAGATGCTCTTCTCTTCCCTTCCTTTATAATTTTTTTTTCTTAAAGAGAGAGGGACAGTGAGACAGAGAAAGAGAGAAACAACTTCATTTAGTTTTTCACATGGACTTTGTTGCTCCAACAAACTTTGTTGTGTATGTGGTGCTGGGGTTTGAACCCGGGTCCTCGTGATTGCCAGGCAAGCGCCGAAACCGCTAAGCCACCTCTCCAGCCCATTCTTTTATAATTTTTAAATAATCTCATTCATTGTAATAGCTTTAAGTGTTATCTACATGTTAATAAAGCTCAAATTTCTGTTACCTTTCCAGATGGCTTCTCTAAGCAGCAACTGCCTAGTGGGCTCTCCACATTATGTCCTCGGTCTAAATATCTTTGATCTTCTTCTTCAAGTGTGCACATGGGAAAATTATCCCTGTCACTATAAGTGGAGTTTGCTTCCACCCAGTGATTAATCTAGAATCCAATATCATCCTTCACTCCTTCCATTTCCAAATTGAATCTATTAGGCATCTATTAAATTTTCCCCATATATATTTATAATACACTCACTTGAAGCATCTCCATAGCCAGTGCTCTGGGCCAGGGCACTATCAATTCCAGCTTGGATTATCATGTTAGTATTTTATCTGGTCTAAAAGGTTCCATTATCTGCCTTTCCAATTTGTTCTGCATGCAGAATCTTGAGAGCTCCTTACCAGACTAAATCAGATCAAGTCACTTCCATGCTTACAAACCTATGTGAATGCTCACTGCATTTGTTATAATATATAAAATCCTGGCAGTGCCAACAAGCTTGCCTGGTCTGACCGCTCTTCTTGCCAGGGTCTGTCCCCTTAGCTTTCATTGTTCTCCAACTGTCTTTTATTCTCTAATTATGCTGACCTGAAGGTGTGAATTTTCCATTCTCTTTCCTGATGCTTAGCGCATTCCATTTTCCTCTGTCAAGAGCAGGTTCTCTCACCTCTTTACCTGGCTGACGTCTAAACCTTCTGGTCTCTGTTCTAGACTCTTAAATCTTCTAACTAGAATCAATACACTCCAATCTGTTCATGTTTTGGACAGATGCAAATCATATGGTCACATATGAGTTTAACAGGACTCAGAAATTAAAGGTACTATTAGGGATATAAACTGATTATTAATAACAACAAATATAGTCTACAAGAAGAGTATAAAGATGATCAAATATGGTTTCTCTGTTTTAATTATAATTATGTCATCTAAGCATGGAAACTGATAGTTTCATGCTGATAAGAAACTTGACTATATCAGTATATATGATTTCAATAACTTAAAAAAGGAAATAAATTAAGTATTACTGGATAAATTCAATTTTCTTCTGAGATAAAAATATTCCAAAACAAGGGGCCTATGGGAGAAAATATTAATAAAAATATTTTTTTAAAGAGAGAGGGACAGTGAGATAGAGAAAGAGAGAATCAATTTTATTCAGTTTTTCATGTGGCCTTCGTTGCTCATAGGCTTCGTTGTGTACGTGGTGCTGGCATTTGAACTGGCATACTTGCGCATGCAAGACAAGTGCCATAACCACTGAGCCACTGCTCCAGCCCAAATGATAAAAATATTTTTGTAGGGGGAAATTTACTATTTAGTGAAATTAAATCATCTGAAATGTTTAATGTTTAATATGCTAATAGAAATTCTAACAATTGAAATGTAGCCATCTGATGAAAACGCCCTTTGTATTTCTAATTCAAATCTAGTAGTGAAGATTTAAGAGTAGACCATGAGAATCAACTCTGTGCCCTGCCTATTTCTCTCTCTCTTTATCTCATACATACATCTATATTGAAGGCACTGATGACCATTTTTCAAAAAGCATTTGGTATCTTACAAATAATTTTTTGTTTCATTTTGCATAATTTTCCAGTAGAGAGAATTGTCACATAGCCTGCATTTTACTCAGAAATATAATTGCAAATATAATAACATCAATATGAAGGAGAAAGGAATCATCAATATCAAAAAGGAAGGAACTAAAATTTTCTGAGCATTTACTAGGACCTCATATATGAATTCTTCAAATAACTAACCTCAAGAAATTACTTTAGTAACTCCATATTACAGCTAAGGATCATTAGGTGTTAAGAGGTTAAGATCATGCCCAAGGCTCCCCAAGGCTACACAAGATGGTAAACAGCAGAGCAAGGATAGAATCCCAAATTTGTCTGACCCTAAATCTCAACCCATTATCTTGAAGATGATTATATGGTGGTCCTTTGAAGTCCCTTAATTCAAAGTTCTTCCACAGCCTCAGTTTTTAGCCTTGTTGATTTTCTTTCTTTCTTTCTTTTTTTTTTAGTAAGTCTTGGCAGTTAATAATGACTCCACCTGCAGGCTTAACACAAACATAATCTAAAAATTGGAGCTATGCCTCTCCTCCAGGCTTTTATTTCTCTTAGATTTAATGCTAATGTCCTAAACTGCTAAAAAAAAAATCTAATATCCTTTCCATTGGCAGAGAGGGTCAGCTGCAAAGGGAGATAGCAATCCATTATTATTTTAGAAACCCCAATAGACTAACTCATATTTTGGGTGACTATCAACAGAACTTTAAGGAGCCTAGTTCTATTGGTAAATCAACACTGTAATTTGAGCAGGTTTAGCTCCTGCAAAACATCTGGTTGAGGCAGTACTGTTAATGGGGATGAAGGCATGGATTAAGGAACCACAATGCCTGGTTTAAAGTCTGGCTCCACGAATGAGAACTCTGCAGCATTAGACAAACAGCTTCTGTTTGCCCCAACGTTTTTACCTGTAAGATGGTGATAATCATAGAATGTGTCACCTTATGTGATGTAAAAATTTGTAGGGTGCTGCTGTTAGGTTTTTTTTTTTTTTTAAATCACTGTGACCAAAATACCTGACTAGAACAACTTGGAGGAGGAAAAGTTTATTTTGGGTCATGGTTTCAGAGGTTTCAGTCTACGGATGAGTAACTGCATTGCTCTGGATATCCAGGTGAGGCAGAGCATCATGGCCAAGGGCATGGTGGAAGAAAGCTGCTCAGTCATGGTGGCCAGGAAGCAAGGGTGGGGTGGTGGTGGTAAGCGAGTGAGGAGCCAAGGGGACAAGATACAATCCTCAAGAGCACTTCTCATTGACTAACCTACTCTAGCCACACCCGACCTGCTGACCATTACCACTGGGTCCATTCAAACTAGGATGCATGAAGTAGATTATAGTTCTCATAATCTAATTATTTCACCTCTGAATATTCCTGCATTAATGGAGTTTTGGGGGGACACCTTATATCTAAACCATAACAGGTGCTTAGAGCAGTAAGTGCTACATTAGGTTTTGAAAACCAAACAACTTTTTCTATTAGGCCAGGATAATTCCTCCTTGCTTGTTGAATATCTACCATGTGCTAATCACTGTCATGTATAACTTTGGCCAAAATAGGGAACCCTCAGGAACCTCTTAGAAAGTGAACTTTTATAATTATATGTATTTAATAAACATAATATTTTGCCCTAAGCAAACAATGCCATTCATCTTTGTTTTAAACAGTATGTCTCAGTACTCACAGTGTACGTACAAAAGGAATTTTTTCACCTTTCTTCTTTCCCAGAATCCTCTTTCTCACTTTCTGCTGAATTAATTCTCTCCGTAGCACATTTAATTAATTTCCCTAATTGTTTGCTGAAATTAGGAGTATGTCTGAGGATGTCACCATAAGTAACAATAATAACAACAATGACAATTATAGAACATAAAGGGAAACATTTACTGTTTCTCAATATTTACCTGAGAAAATAATGACAAATTTTAGGTTCTCACTATAGCCGATATGTGGGTTGGCTTACCCCGAACTTGTTGCCACCAAATGAATAATACTGAAGAAAACATTACTTTATTGACTATGCCATGTCAATACTGTTGTGAAGAAAATGCGCTCATATTCTCTAAGGGTATCACTTAATACTTTTTATATTTTAAATCATGATTTGAGCTGAGATTTCCATGAGTTTTGTAAAGAACCAGAGTCACAGTGATCAATGTAGGGAAAAGAACATTTCCTAACGAGATAATATCAATTTTCTGTATAATATAGTCTCAGATGGGAAATGAAAGGACTTCAAGAGTTGTTTATTTTTATTTCTTCCAACAGAGGATTTAACCTTAGAAAGAAAAAAATACATATAAATTGTTGGTTGTATACATGTCACTCTCCTTAGGTTGTATAAAATGTTGAAGGTAGGGGTAATGACCCGAAGGCATTTGAATAACTATGGTTCATGACTCATGGGGAATGCTGGGTGGACACAGGGCTCCTTTGTGTAGTCAAGTGCATGTTGGAGAAATGGTGGCTTTGTGCACTGATTCCGTTTGGTTAGTTACAGAACCACATTCTTTTTTCTTGGGTCTTTTCTATTTTCCTTACAAACTCATCATTCAGACTTTGCCTCTCACTGAGCCAACAGCCCTGGGTTCTGCTTTAACATTATTTCCTTCCTTTTTTACAATGTGTCTTGGTCCCAAGATGACAGACAGGGATATTTCATAAACCCAGACTTTATTGTTATTCTCAAAAGTTACACTCACCTCTGCATATTGTGCCTTGTTGTACTTAAACAACCACACTTCAAAATGAGTTGGTGGCAAAGACTTATGTATTTATGTTTAATGTGGCTTTTGCAGCCACACAAAATATTTTATTAAAAGCTTCAAATTTATTCTGGTGCCTCCCAAAGGATGAAAGTTTCTATGTCAGGGCAAAAATTAATGGTTTTCAATGTTCCCTGTTGAACATTTCTCTAAAGTTTGCCTTAACATAAAGATTTAAAAGAAACTTTCCCTGTAGAACATTCTGACATCTTTATTTGTCACTGTTTGTCTTTTCTTACTAGTATGATAGACTCCCACTACTAAGATAAATAAGATCAGGCCACAGACTGCTGTTAGGGCTGTTAGCTATAGGATTCTCCAAGTTCATTCCTCCATAGAAACTGGTAAACCAATTCAAAAAGGAAACATAATGCTTTGGGATTTCAACTTTTCATTTTATGGGGAAAGATGGTAGTGATTTCATGTATATTTTCAAATTTTAAAGCTTTTGATTTGAATAAGGAAAACCAAAAACTCAGCACTGATAATCCTGCAGTCAACAGTTCAAACGCAAATAATTTTACACACTTATAAAAATGTGTGAGCAAATCAGGAAGATGAGCCTAATCTCATGGTTAGTTGGTGGAAAAGGAGAAAGTGAGCCAGGATGGTAGGAAAGGGAAAGATAAGGTAGTTTTTTCAGTTACAGACCTGGGCAGTTTCATTGGTCTTAAGTCAACTATTACCTACAGTTATCCTGCGAGGGACGATTGTTCTCACTCTAGTTTTTACAAATAAATGTTTTTGGAGGAAGTGAGTTTGAGTAATTTACTCAGTTTTCCAGTAGGAAGGAACAGGGTTTCAATTCCAATCTAAGGAGGTCTTATCGCCTAAGCCTATCCACATGATTAAAGGACTATTCTATATAGAGAGAATATCTTGGGAAAGGGTTTACAAGACAAGGGTTTTGGGGCAAAGTAAAAATCAAATTGTAACGATGGCTAATGACATTAGCTTTGCTACTTGCTCAGTGACTTGGGACATCTCCAGTCTTCCATCTGTCCTACATAGACCATTCAGTTCTGAAAACCTCATTGGGAGACAAGTATTTACAAATATGAAGAATACTGATATCAGCATAACTGGCACTGCCAAATCCTGCCAGATTTATAAACTTGAAAATGAATTATAATCTGTGATTAGTTACTGATCACTTTTGATAATTGAAGGAAAATTGGGAAAAAACAACTCAAATTCTGAATTATCTGAAATTTGGAGCAATCCCTTTCCATGTATGTATTTATGGACAGGCAGGTGAGCAGGTAAATGGATTCATAGATGGAGATGGAGAGCTGTACGTGTTATTTTTTTTCCAAGCAGATCCATAATTTTATCAGGAGGTTAGAGTGGAAAACATCCTCTTTTGTTTTAATAGGCAGGTGATTCCAGTGCAGGATCCCAGAAAACTTTTGTATATTATGAATCAGTTTGGGTCTATTTTATGATCAAGGAAGCCAGAGAAACTCTGAGTGTCTAAAAGCAGAAATCAGGCAGGAATTCCTGTTGCTTTGGCACTGTGGAAATGCACGTGAGACAGGCTGAAAGGCCCGAATGCTGATTCTACGTCAGGGTGTTTTCAAGGACATGTAAAACAGCATGACAGTGTCAATCTTCCGGAGAAGAAAAGACAACAGTGTGTGGAGCCAGCTGCATTCCAAGAGCGAATAATTGTTCAGAGAGACAATTACTATGAAACCTAAAACAAGTGTTCTAGAAAACCTCCCTGCTTTGATGGTAGGGTGGAGTAATAGCTATAAATATTCTCAAATTCTTAAGAAGCAATAGTCATGTTGATTTCAGTTTTGAGAAATGGTAAAAAATAGAGCCGAGCACAGTGGCACACTTCTGTCATCCCAGCTATGGGAAGTTGAGGTGGGAGGATGTCTAGTTGAAGGCCAGCCAGGGCATCACAGTGAAAACAAATTATAATACCTTATGACTGCAGCTTAGCTATTACCATCTTTCCCCACATTTGTATATTTTTAAAATAATCTTTCTCTTTTAGTATTTGTGCTTTCTCTTCTTTTTTCTTTATTTTTTTAAAGCATCCCTACGTGTGTACAACAAATCTAATGTTTCCTTGGGATGTGTTTTCTCAGCATCATTATGGAGAGAAGGTAAGGAAAGGACATTTGTACTCTAGCAGTGTGAGAAGCTGTACTCTTCAAAAGCATTTTTGCAATGTGGCCATTAGCTGCTGATGGAGTTGCCATGGTTATAAGAGGTCCACTGTGGGAGAAATCTTCATTTATTATCAGATTTTGACAGCAGCAGTCAGAATGCTTGATGGGGGTAAAAAACAAGAACAACAACATAAAAGAACCTCAGCCATTTTAGTTGCACAAAGAGTTGAGTTATAACATTTAAAAAAATATTCAACAATAAAGTCATGGATGAGTTGAGTGCCAAGAAAAATCTTGCTTTTGAAATAAAATGTATTCCTGTAAACAGAAGAGGCAGAAAATGATAGTCTGCGAAAGAAACAGGAGAAACAGCAGCAGGCATAAACCTACTGAGTTGAACATGGTTAAATTATTTCATGTAAAGTTTACAGTGCTTGTGTGGCTTCCTATGTGTTCTTTCTCATGCAAAAATCTGGATGATTTAAGCCATACCTTTAAGGATTACTTAGCTTCTTATGTCTCTCTTGGTATTTTAGGATAAGGAAAATCCTTTGTACTAAGTACATCTGAAATATTATTTTCACATAAAATGTGTAATAAGCCTCATAACATGGGCCTCACTGTGTTATGGATTCATATCCTCCATGGAAAGTCTATGATTTGCATGTTAGCTTTTTGTTTTGGTCTTGATACCATGCTGGGAATTTCATGTTTTATTTTATTTTTTTCCTCTTTAGAATAGCAGATGATTTCTCATGATGATTCCATGTTTAGAGTTGAGTCATGGTTTGTCCCTAGTTTCAAAAATATAAATATGTAATAAATTATACAGAATTTATTTTGGTTAGGTCAGGAGGAGAGGAAAGCCTATCCCTGCTGGATTCTGCGTGAATGTGAGTCTGTGATGTTTCTCAGTCTGTTGAACAGAGGCGAAGCTTAGTTGATAGAGACAGTGAGCCTACAGGGATAAGGACAGTCACAGCGCAGGCTTTTGGGGGATAAAAGCTGGCAGATGTATAGAGAGGGCTAACAGCAGTGTAAAGTGCATGGTCTTTTAGCAGGATAAAAGATAAACGAGGGCTTCTGAAGGGAAGCCTGCACGCCTGGAATAAGTCTGCACACTGCCGATACACCCATGTCTTCGTTTCTGCATGACTTGGAGCTGTCACCACCCGGGGTTCCTCTTAGAAGGCCTCATTGCTGGCCCTGGGGCTTTTCCCCTTCCTGGCCCTGCCACAGCCTCTGTCTTCTCTAAAGCAATTTACTTAGTGCTTTTAAACCCGTATTAATGATTTTATTGCAGTTTAAGAGCACTCAGGGCACAGATGGCTTACAAAGCCGATGACAGCTATGCAGTCTCACACGTTTCCATCAGTGGCACCCTGGTTCTCACCTCCACCATTATCTTCATAGACGAGTGGGCACTTCCTGTCTCCTCTCCCTTGCCTCTTGTTTGCTCATACTCCATTGCACTTTGATTCTTGTCACCTTTGCTCCACAGAACCTACACTTCTGAGGTCACTAATGACTCAGATGTCGACTGCAACAGATAATTTCCAGTCATGACCTTCTTGGCCTCTGCTCTCTAGCCTCTAATTTGCTCCTATGAGTTGTCATCTATGGAACATTGCATATATGTGAAGCATATAGCTAAGTTGTTTGGTTGGTTTGTTTTATTATTTTTTTTACAACAACCCAAGAGGTTGACATTGATCAGGCAGGACTCTGAGATTTAGAGTTCAGGGAACTTCCTGAGGAGTCTGGCTCCTGGCCAATAACCTAGGACTGATTTTTCAGGACAAATGTGAAGGCTTTCCCTGGCTGGAATCACAGTGGAAAGTATCACTCCCTGGGCCGTTTGGCACACAAGTCTACTGCAGCATCTATTAGGAGTTCATTCAAAGACTCAGGCTGCCCAGGATTTTATATGCAGTTGCCTTCCTAGCCCAGGTGCTCTTATTCAGAGCCTTTGGCAGGAGTCTTGCTAAGAAACCTCTGCTGAAACCTCCTTATGGGGGACAAAAGGGGAAAACTTTGAAGATACTTATTCCTGTGAGTGGACTGAGTATTTTGACTCAGTACTCAGATTTTCTCATTCCTGACCCATTTCAGTCATTCTTTACCTGCTCTCCCAGCAATCCTTTATTTGGGGCTCCCTCAGCAGTAAGATGACCCCAATGTCTGTGCTAACCCATTTTATCATTGCTGCTATTCAACAGGTGAAAATGGAACAGAGTGGGGGGGGGAGGGTAGAAACCAGTGCTATCTCTGGTTTAGCCGGTTGCGTACACCACTGCATGAAGTGATTCAAGCCTGGGTTGGATTTTCCTTTTTGGCCTGTTGCTTTCATCAGCTGCTCTGATACCTGGCAGCTTAGCTCTGTCCAGCCTGAGTGCCTGACACGTACCTGGTTCACACAGTAGAAGCTGGAGCGAGGATTAAAAGTCGGTATGTTTGACTAAAACAATCTGAGCTCTTACCCCCCATCAAAGCAGCACTCATATTTTCAGAGCAAGTTTTCTGAATTGCTTCCATGGGATCCACATCCCTTGCCTGTCTTCAGTCTTCTGCAATTTTACTGTCCCTAAGAGATTTATTCTCTCTGAAGAATTTCATCACCACTTGTAAGTTGATGACTCCTCAAACTTTATTGCCAGCCCTAATCTCTCTTCTGAGCTCAGAACAATAATTCCAACTGTCTACTAGATATATCTGCTTGGATGCTCCAGAGACAATTCATTCATTTATTCATTCATCCACTCATTCATCATTCACATATTTAATAAACTTATTGATTGCTTCCTAGGTGCCAGGCTTTGTATTAGGCCCTAGAGAGGCAGAAGTGAATAAGAAGGCACTGTCTCTGTTGTTCTGGAACTTGCACATACACAGTTTTAGAGACAGATGCTGAACCTGAGCTATTTAATTATACATGCGCTGAATGCCATGAATCAAAGCGCAGAGTGCTACAGAGTGTGTAGAAAAGAAGCGTCTAATCCAGCCTGGTGCTTCAGAAAATGACTCCCTGAGAAAGCACTTTGCAAGAAAGTTAGCAAGAAAAAGCAAGGGAAGACGAAAGGGTGTCCCAGGGAGCTGAAGAAGAAAAGCTGCATATTTGGCGTACAGAGGTGGTAGGATTCTGATAATACCAGGGAACACAGAAGTTTTCATCTTTTTGTTTCTAAACCCTCGTCTGAACCTAGAGGGTTTTCAGTCTTGTCCCATCCTTCATCTCCAGCTCTCAGGTGGAAACCTGCTAACAGACCTTCATATTTTATTGGACAGTTCTTTAAGCCGGTTGCTGCTTAAATGCCCTCTTCTTCAGCTCCCACACATTCCCACTGGAAACCCTAGAACATCCTGCGGGGACACTTCTCTCTCTCTCACTATAGACTAGGATGCCACCAATTCTCCCTCCTCTTCTCCCCTTGTTTCTTCCTCTCTCAGTCTCATCTTTCCTCTGCCCATTTTTTTTCCCCATGGGGACCCACATAATCTCTCTCTTGGTAATGAAAAGGTTTTCATTAAAGGATCAATAGATAACCAAGTTAGGACTACTGAGAAATGACTTGTAATTTTGGATTATTTTGATGACTTCCTAATAGCATATTCCACAAATTAAGTACATAACCTTTTCAAAAAATTTATTATAAAATGTTTGGTGCCTACAAAAGAACATGTGCAGCACATATTTAAATTAAAAGGCACCACTAACCACCTGTGAACCAACCACCCACTATAAAATTGCAGGTCATCAAATCATGATCTTGGCTCTGTAAGGGAGTTGGTTACTGAGTTTGCTTTAATTCCCATTTCAGTGATCATCTCTAACCCCACCTATGGAAGATGGCAATCCAGCATGTTCCAGGACATTCCACCTAGCAGACAAGGCTTCTTAGAGGAGAAAACGAGTTTGGATAACTGGTTCTTAGGAATCATTTTGGTTCTTCTAAATATATATAAAGTCTTTACACTTCACTTTACAGTAGTAATTCCTTTTATTGCCTGAAACTTCCCTCTGTAAGGAGGCTCACCCTGGTGGAAGGTATGTTTATCTGTTCACAGAGAGTCTAGTGGTAGAAAGTTCTTTAGAATGGACTCTTCTGCTAGAGATCAGTCAAGTCAGAGATCTTATGAAGAAGATGGTCTGCCTTTAATGATCTCTAGTCTTCCATTTTACGTAATGACAGAATAAAATAGAGAAGATTATATAGTCTATGCATTTTACGGTTTAAGTCTTACTCATAAAGGAATGCTTGGTATCTGAGAAACTGCTCAACATAAGGCAGGAAGCTAATAAGTATTTGCTATTGTTACATTGGCCCATTAGTCAAAATACTGAATTTACTCACATCTTACATGTACAGGGTACTTCTACGTCCCTTGGGGGAATGCTAATGTTCATAAAAATCACTGAAAAAGAAATGTGAATGGAATTAAATGGCTTGTGCTGCACCTGGGGCTAATATTGAGTCAGACTGGTAACAAGCTAGTAGTCCAGAGCTCACATCCATTGTGATTAGTCCATAATCTCCTGGTCTGGACCCTATTTTTGTTGGCCTTTGCTTTCATTATGATTTGTTGGTGCCTGTAAAATACAGTTGTTAAATATTTGTAATGTTAGTCTTGGCTTCACCATTTATGTCTTTATTTCTCAAAAATTATTAAGTATACAAGTCCCTTGATATCTGCAGGGGACTGATTTCAAGAACCCTCTGGATCTCAAAATCCATGGATAGGCAATTCCTTTATCTAAAGTGCCATACTATTTACATACAACCTACACATATTATTCCAAATACTTTGAATCATCTCTAGATTTTATGACACCTCATGTAACATATATGCTTATATGATTTAGGGAACAATGTTAAGACAATGTAAAGACATGTTCAGTAGAGTCACAGCCTTCTCCAATTAAAAAAATATATATATATTAAGAGGGGGGGAGAGAGAGAGTGAGAAAGAGAGAATCAATTTTATTTATTTTATTTTTATTATTATTTATTTTTCCATCTGGCCTTTGTCTCTCTGACACTTAGTTGTGATGCTGTGGTTCAAAACTGGGTCCTTAAGCATGCCACTGCTGAGCCACCACTCCAGCCCCATCCCCACCAAATTGTTTTAATTGAAGTTGTTTGAATGTGTGGTTACAGAATGCATGGGTGCAGAGATCTGTGTCTCTTATGTGTTTTTACTAATTTTAAATTTATTAAAGCATGGTTCCTATTCAAAAGCTCCTCTTACGTAATAACTATTAATATCATGGGAAGAATGTTCTATTAGCAATACGTATAAAATCTATGGGAAGATAGAAGAGGGCATTACTAATTCTGCTAGGGACATTAGGGAAGATAGGTAGGTCGTTGAAGAATGTTTTAAAATTTACTGTTTCCAACAGAGGAAGGCATATCAGACAGAGTGGAAATTATGAAAAAAATGCAAATATATTCAATTCTGAGGAAGAAGGAATGGGGGGTGTGATGAAATAAGAGGCGGAGATGAGTAACTACAGTAATGGCAGTAGAGAGGGAGAGCAGGAGACCGATCCATAAACCCTCATGGAGACAACTCTCAGGACTTTGTCCATAAATGTTCATGGTGAGAAAGTGGGAGGTCATAGACAATGTGCAGTTTGTAGCTTGAGTGACTTGGTGGACGGCAAGCTCATGAACATAGATGGGAAATCTACAGGATTTTTTTTTTGTGGGGCATACAAGTGTTGCATGGTATGAAGAAAATGACTGATTTGATTCTAGGCATACTGCATTTAAAGTAACACTGATGTGCTGGCTTACAATAAAGACATAAACATGTATGAGAAAGAGCAAAAGTATTGAGTTGAGATAAACGTGGGTTAAAGTTCCTGGTCCAAAACTCACTAGCAGTATAATCTTGAAAAATGTTCTTGGTTCCGTCTTCTGTAATTTGGGAGTAATAACTATCTTCTAAACGTGGGGTGGAATTCAGTGAGGTACTATAAAGTGTGTAATGAGATATCTAATACTCAGCACACTATGAAGACGTGATTCTTTAACCCTCTTCTTGATATTGATCTTCTTCAACTACAGAATTAGGGAGAAACCTGACTCATCATCCTATTACTTTAATAGTTATAATGAAGATAAATATAATAATATCCAAACAAAAGATTGACAACCAATTTGAGGTTAAATAAATAATTCAATTAATAATTCAAATCTTTTAAATGCAAAATTGCTACAATTATACAGTTGCAATAGTAACTATTATTGCACCATTATGACTTGCCACGCACTCTGCTAAAGCTATTTTCTATGAATTATCTCATTCATCATGCAACCAAAGAGAGTAATATTGTTATTCCCACTTGACAGAAAAACTGAGGCATGAAAATTTGATAAGACCAACAGCTTACAAGTGTTAGAGTTGGCAATTGAATCTATGCTTCCTCACTACAGACCATAAGACTAAAAGCTATCTTCTTTTTTTTATTCAGAAATTTATTTGTTGAACAATCAAACAAGCTTCTAATGAAATAATATATATATATATAAATAAAATCTGAAAATTAGATTTACCTCCAAGAGCCCCTCCAATTACCCACCCTTATCCCTTCCCTGCTTCCCAATACATCTCTACAAATGCCTTAGGTTGTATGACATTACTTTATTTTATCTGAATATTTGGTGTTTGTTAACCTAAACTTTTTCTGAAATGTAAAAATTCTGGTGGACAGGTATTATTGCCAGAGAGCCCCATGAACAAGTTCTAACCATCAATCCAAAGAAGCTGATAAAAATGTCTCCAAATTTTGACTCTGATCCATCTATTACCTAAACTACAAAAGAGGTTTTTGGGTTTTTTTTTTTGTTATATTCAGTTTCTTTTTGATGGTGCTGATTTTAAGTGTACTTGAATTCATTTTTGTTAGACTTACAAATACCACCCCAAGATGTAAATACATTGAAAAGGACCCCAAAACATACATGACAAAGTTTTATACTCAACAAAGTTTATCTGTCATTGGAAAACAGTCTTTGATTTCATGTAGGACTCCACTAAATATGAGAATGATCTGAATTTTTAAAACTTGGTTAGGGGAGGACTTGTAGTTTGCTTTACTGACAAATTTCAGGATGTAAACCTTCCATTATATCTTGTGGTCATTTTGTAAATCCCATAGACAGATTGTTCCCTAAGAGATGGAAAACAATTATGGTGCTCTTGCTATGGAGTGCAAACACAAAGCACTTGAAGAGGCCTATAAACTCATCAAAGGTATCTTGGTAGCAACAGATATTTTTGAGGTAACATGTTAAGTAGAACTCTGTGTCTTATGAGATTATTATGAAAGAGTTAAGCTTTTTATTCCTCTTGCCCTTTTAACTTTGAACATCCGTGATAGGTCATGTTTGCAAATATCCTAAAGGAAAAGTATTTGAAGTTATTTATCGCAATCAGGGTCCATTTACTAATATCTGTTTGTGAAGTATACAGATGCAATGCTTGCTAAACACTCAGTATGTTGCTTGGTGTACAGAGTCCATGACCTTTCCCCCTTCTTCTCTACTTACTTCCTGATCATTTTACTATTTATCTTTTATTTAGAGGTTGCATGGAGGAAGTAAAAAGTGGTAAAATTAAATCAGTAAATTATACAGGCTTTAAAAGCATGTTTTGTATAAAATTTTAGTAGGGAGGGGAGTAGTTTAAGATTTTTGGATAGCTGGGCATGGTGGCACATTCCTATAATCCTCGCAACTGGGAGGTTGAAGCAGGAGGACAGCAACTTCAAGGCCATCCTGGGTATCTTAGCAAGACCCTGTCTCAAAATTAAAAATAATTTTAGAAAAGGGCTTAGATGCAGCTTAGCAGTACAGCCCCCCTGGGTTCAATCTCCAGTACTGAAAAACAAGTTTTTTTTTTTTTTTTATCATTTAAAAACTTGACTGAGGGGCTGGAGCAGTGGCTCAGCGGTTATGGCACTTGCTTGGCATATGTGAATACTCAGTTCAAACCCCAGCACCACATACACAACGAAGCTTCAAAGCAATGAAAGCCACATGAAAAACTAAATAAAATTGATTTTCTCTCTCTCTCTCATTGTCCCTCTCTTAAAAAAACTTGATTGATACACAACAATTATTCCCTGTCTTTATAATATTGCAACAAATGTTAACTTAGATTGCATATTATTTAGGATAGGATAGAGGGCCTTGACTAGGGAATGGACTGCCTGTAACCTAAAGTTCTTTTTATTGTGCTCTTTTGTCTTCTTTTTGCAGTCTCTCTCTCTCTCTCTCTCTTTTTTTTTGCTGGGATTTAACTCTCCAAACCAACTACCAGACATTGTTCTTTTGTACCATTAAAATCAAATGTTATAATCGGAAGCAGGGTAGACTTCCTTCTATTCCTTCTATGAGATGTGCTCTTTAATGATGCTGTGTTAAAACAGACTTCATTAAAGAATGATGTGTGGAGTCAGGAAGTCAAGCATGCAGTTTGAGGATAGAGAGAGGATGAGACCAGTGAGAGAAACTGCAAATTTAGACAAGGCAGGGAAAGAGCAGTTGAGAGTGAATAGGACACATCAGGGAGCCAATCAGACTGCTCAGGAAATGTCCAGGGAAAGATGATTTTTCTGTCTGCTGGAACTAACTGCCCATGCCATACTGAACAGTGTATTTAGCAACTGGGCATCTGTGAGTCTTACCTAGACTATTGGAGTCACATGAAACCTGTGTGTTGAAGTAAACATTAGCTTTTAGGAATATTGGTGGATGGGTATGACATCATCAGTATTATTACTTATGTCTGTTAAATACAAAATAAAATGATAGGTATGGTAGAAGCTCAGTCTTCCTATGGATCTGACTGATGCCTTACAATTTTTCATGGTCCAAAAATGTGTAACACTGCCTTATCAGTTGAGGTAGCCCTACTGTGAATGGAGAATGAAAATGTAAAATGTCATAATAAGCTGTGATACATACCAGAAAAAAATTTGCTTTACCTATAAAAAGATGAGGCTTTGGAGAATTTGACAGTCTTTCATATTTAAGAAATTATTCTCTTGGAGTACAGTAATTTTTACCATTGCATTTTGGTTTTATTGTAACCCAAGATTAGGAAAAAAAATCAAAGCTTGTTGCAACTTTGTAGTTGCTTAATCCACTAAATCTGTATCAAATTCTCTGTTATCTAGTTAAACTTTTAAGAGTGGATTGAGGGGCTGGAGTGGTGGCTCAGTGGTTATGGCACTCCCTGGCATGGACAAAGACCTGGGTTCAAACCCCAGCACCACATACACAATGAAGTGTCCAAGCAATGTAAGCCACTTGAAAAACTAAATAAAATTGATTCTCTCCCCCCAATCTCTCTGTCTTTCCCTCACGATCCATCTCTCTTTTTTAAAAAGAAGAGTGGATTAAGTTATTTTAACCCAATGTAAATCAAATTTTGCTTTACCTATTGGGAGGAAAATTAACCATGACTGTTCTTTTCTTTTTTTAAGTGCTTATGTTAATCTAAAGTATTTGCAATGTATTATCAATGTTGATACATTATAGAAATGAAAAAAATTACGCAATTGAATGAAATCGTTATATTCTTCAGTCTTGCATAACATATTACCATTGAAAACACTTCAAAGAATGTGTTCATTTCTACATTTAAAATTCCACGATCAGCTATAATTTATGTTTATTACAAGGACAACTGGATGTACAAACTCTAGGGTTAGCTTCTATGAGTTCTTAAGAGTTATGAGCAGAAAGAAAGGTTTTGAGTGGGTTGAGAATAGTTGCATTGAATCTGAGAACCAATAAGAAGGTTAGATGAACATACTAGACAAATTAAGTGAGTCGACCATCATTTCACAGTTGGTTTTTAGCATAGAAGGCAAATGATTACAGTTTTGGGTTTTACCTCTGTACTATACTAGTTCTAATATATATTTTTTCTTTTTTTTTCAATTCTGTCCAAGACTCTAACCAGTCATTTTAGTTTTACTCATTGCCCATTAGGCATAGATAGAAACTAAAATTTGTGCCTAGATTTCATTCAGTAAGTATTTATTGAGTATGTTCTCTGTGAAAGGTACTGTACTGGTGCTTTGGATGAAAAAAAAAAAACAGAGCAAACAGAGGTCTCTATCCTAATAGAACTGAGAATGAAATTACAGCAATTACAACTTCCATGAAGTTGTCCTTGGCATTTAAAATGTATCCAGTTAAGATTTCTGACCATTAGATTTTTGGAACTTTGCCTAAACACTGTTTTTCTTAACAGTTGCTATTTTATTCAGAATTGCTGTTCACATAGGTATGACTGTTGGAGCAGTTGCTCAGCTGATATAGATCTTTTAAATTCTAGAATGGCTTTCTTCCTTCCCCATGTCCAAAAATTATTGAAAATGTTACTTTTATTTTCCTATCTTCATTTGTGATGCGCTTCTTCTGAAAATGCATACAGGTACACACATACAAGCACACACTCCTGTCTAATTTGGAAATCTTGTGTAAGTTTTTATGGATCAACCATACCTCATTTTGCCACTGAAATATTTTGTACTGAGTTTTCACAACATCATAGTCTTTTCTGTATTACAAGTACTTGCATAAATATCTGTTTCTTACTTTATAACTCCCCAAGATAGCAAGTAGCAAGGGCCAGAATGTTCTCATTGAATTATGGTTGGATTTTTAAAAAATCTCCAACTGCCTCCATTCTGACAGTCAAAACAATTTTCTTTATCTCAGTGTCACCTTTTCAAATTCACTTACTGGCTAGAGTTTATAATTGGAATAATGGGCAAAACCTGCGAATAAGATACAATATGTACTTTTTATGATTTCAAGTGTGTGTTTGTTATGGTTTTAACATAAGTTGTCTCCCACAAAGCTCCTGTGTCAATGCAGGAATATTCAGGGAAGAAATGATTGGATAATGAGAGCTGTGACCTAATCAGTCCATCCTAATTTGAATGGACTGAGTGGTAACTATAGGCAGGTGGGGTGTGGCGGGAGGCGCTGAGCCACTGGGGGTGTGTCCTGGAGGGTTCATCTTCTCCTGTTGCTTCTTCCCCGCACTCTGCTTCCTAGCTGCCCTGTCACATCCATCCACCATGACACTCAGCCTTATCTTGGGCTCTGAGCAATGAAATTGGCTGACCACAGACTGAACTCTGCAACTCTGAGCCAAAATAGACTTTTCCTCCTCTAAGTTGTTTATGTCATATATTTTGGTTACCATGATGAAAACTTAACTAACACAGTGCTTAAAAATATAAATGAAAATACACACAAGAAATGAAAACTATTGTATCAGGGAGATTAGGAAAAAGGGAAAGTTTTCACTCATTTCTTTGCATAATACAGCAAATATATTTTAAAAATTACTGTGAAAAGGCTTAAACAGTGCTCATGAGGGTAATGTGAGAGCTCTAATGTGTCCAGTTTCAGTTCTTCAGTCATCACTTATTCTAAAAAAACAATTACAGCATCAACACTGACATCAGGGAAGAAGTTCTCCACATTACATCAATTAACCCCAAAGGTATTTAATGCTGAAAAAGTGAGAATAAGAAACCAACTTCAAAAAGTAAAACTGGGAAAATACATCCCCTTCCCTGATTAAATCCCAACATGACAAAAATAAAAAAGGAGCCAGTATTGTCATTTAATTAGTTATTTTCATATCTAAGTCCAATATGGCAAACACAGAATGAATAGGAAAAAAAGCTTCCCACTTTAATTAGACTTTTCAAAGGGAGAGATAGGAAGAACTGACTGCAAAGCAGACTACAAAGACTCTCACTGAATAGTTAGCAGGAAATCTTTTAATTATTGAAGCTGATAAAGCACTTTGTAAAGGCTTCTTTATCTAGTCGAGAATGAATAGCTTTCACTGCATACTTCTTAAGTGTAGGAAAAAGGAACTTCAGTTCTATTTTGACCCTGGCTATATTTTATTAGTCATGATCTAAAGGGAAAAATTGCATTGATCTCAAAATCTTTCTGTTGAATATCTTTATGAAATTCAGTTGTGCATATGTAAATTCATGAGATCTGAGAAATAATTTTAAAATTCATATTGCAATTTAAGATATATTGAGTAAGTTAAGACATGGAAGAAAGACTTAGTGAAGGAGAAGGGACCTAACTTGTTAATATTCAAGTATGCACTTGATTTTATAAGTAATATATAGGTTGGGGCTATAGTTGAGTCATAGAGAGCTTGCCTAGCATGCATGAGGGCCTGGGTTTGATCCCCAGCTCTTTGGGGGGTAGCCTCATATTGCAAGTAATTAATGTCTATTTTAAACAGATAATATTTAAAAGCTGAATTGAGTATGACCAGTGTATAATGGACTTTACAATTATAATTACTGTCGTTTTTTAGCCAGAGTTGTTTAAATGCTCAATGTAGTCAGTTGACAACAATATTTAATTATGTGTCTGGGATATGTTGATTAATTTGCTCACAGATTATAAAACAAGCACAGTTGACCCAGGGAACACATCTGAACTCCGACCCAAACTGTTTGGGCTCTCTAATGATAATTCAATTTTAATAAGTAATTATTTTATAAATATCTAGCAATGCTCAGCATAGTTGCTTTCCTCATCTTTTCTGTATCACTCATTGTTAATGCATGCGTGCGTGCGTGCGTGCGTGTGTTTTGGGTGGCTTGCCTGCAAGCTCATGGACACATTCTCATATGCCCCAATACATGCACATGTAAATAGCTCCATTACGTGGTGTATATAAGTTATCACGTATTTAAAAAGCAAGAAGATTCACTAGATGGTAAAATATGAGAAGAAAACATATAAACACCAACAGATTGAAGATTTGCCAGGAACCTATCAAAATATATACACAGAGAAAATGGAATTATATGAAGATGGTAGAGAAAGAACAGGAGTGAGTAGTTAAGCAAGGGTTTTGGTGGGAAACTTTTATCTCAATGATTTGGGACATTCACCAGATTTGCTTTTGAGCCTCTAGTAAAATTCTTGTTCTAAGGTTTATCTTTCTCCAACGCCTTTCTTAATATTCCTACCGAAAAATACTACTCTCTTTGGGCTGGAGAGGTGGCTTAGAAGTAGTGTGTTTGCTTGGCATGCATGAGGACCCAGTTTCCATCCCCAGCACCACGTACACAACTAAGTGTTGGATAAACAAAAATAAGATGAAAAGAGAAAAAAACACCCTTCTCTTTCTTAAGAAAAAATAGTACCCTCTTGTCACCCTTCATTCTAGTATTTTGCTTAAGTTTTCTTTTTTGTTTCCCTAAAGAGAGAAAGACAGTGAGAGAGAAAGAGACAGAGAGAATCAATTTTTATTGAGTTTTTCACATGGCCTTCGTTGCTCTGATACTTAGTTGTGTACGTGGGTGCTGGGGTTTGAACCCGTGTACTCGCACATGCCGGGCGAGCACTGTAACCACCGAGCCACCACTCCAGCCCCTTAAGTTTTCTTATTATCTGACATTATATAATTTTTTTTGTTATTTTAAAAACATATGTTCCTATTTATTGATTCTTCTAGTTATATATAATGTTAGGATACATTTTGACATAATCACAAAAGCATGGAACATAATTTGTTCTAATTCAGTCTCCAGGATATCTCCTCCTTCTCTCTACTCCTGTTCACCTTTCTCGACTCTATTAATATTTCTGCAATTATTCATAGTTTTTTCTAAATCCGTGTCTTGAGGATATACTAGATGTTGGGATTCACTGTGCTGCATTCATGTATGTACATACGAAAGTTCGGTCAGAACTTTCCACTGTTCCTCCCTTTTCCTGTCCCTCTTTCTTCCTCAATCTGCCTTATTTACTCTGTTGATCTTTCCTCTAGTTTGATGAAATTCCCTCTCTTTTTTCCTTTCTCTCTGTTTTTTCTTTTCTTTTTAAAAAAATTATTCTTCCCACCCCTTATTTTAGATTAGCTTCATTATATCAGAGAAAACATTTGACCTTTGACCTTTGGATAATGGAATAACTTAAATGAGTTATATTCAAATAAAAATGAGCAAACTAGATATGTATCAACAAAAAAGAATTCACTTTTATATGACAATATCTTATACTGAAGATGTGCTTGTTCCGTTTTTCAGTATAATTGTGCCCAGAAGGACTTTTGAATCTTCGCCACTGATTTAGGGATGCTTTGGTAGTTCAATGTTGCTGAGTTGCTGAACTGAATCACATTGCTCATTAATGTCTTAGATTTAAAATCAATAAAATGGCAAAAATAAAAAAATATACATGTCTCCCTGGAACAATATAAGCTTCACTGATTCAAGGATTTTGTATCTCTATTGTTTCTCTATTTTCACCACTGTATCCCCTCCACTTATTTAAACATATTTTTGGAGTGCAGTGGAATCCAGGGCCTCATTCATGCTAAGCAGGTCCCCTCTACTTAGAATGATTACTGAGAAACAGTAGACAGTCATTAAATATTTGTTGAATAAGTGAATAAATGAATTAATTCTACATTTAAAATCTCAGTTGGTTAAAGTTATGAAGGGCACCTCAACTCTCCAAATATTTCTTTTAAAAAGGCAAGAAATAAACAAAGGATAGAAACTATCAAAGAGACAGAGGCTTAAGAATGTCCAAAATTTGATAGAATTCTGGAAACTTTAATGTGCTCTGAGCTAGAGGTAACTGAATGAACCCTAACATAAACATATTCTTTATTGGCAAATCTGAAAGCATAGGATTTAAGCCTTTATTAACAAAGGGTGGAGGTGTGGAAGTACTTTAAAGAAGATTTTGTGGTTGTCCATTGCTGGGGTAGGGATAGGGGTAACTAAAGATTAGAGTCATTGTTGTTGAAGCTGTCAATCTGAAAAATAACAAATAGTGGAAGATATTTGAAACACATAAACACCTAAAGTACAAAAAGGACTCCCTTATTCAGTAAGAAATAGGAAAACAAGTAAAAAAATGGAAGAAGATATCAGCAAGTGGCCTGGGGATGACGCTCAGTGGTAGAGCACTTGTCTTGGTTTTGAACCTCAGCACCACACCCATACCCACGCCCACACACACCACAAAAAAGAAAAGAAAAGAAAAAAAAAAGCCAGGAAAACTAACATGAAAATATGCTATATGTTAGTTAACACATTTTAAAAAATCTTAATGAGATACTTTTTTTTTCTCTCATTGCTTTAAGATGAATTAAAATGTAAACTACCAGGAATTAGTGAGAATACATGTTTTCTTCTCTCACTTCCTTCAGTTCTTTGCTCAAATATCACCTTAGTGCCATTTTTCTTTTCTTTTCTTTAAGAGTGAGAGGGACAGTGAAAGATCGAGAAAGAGAGAATCAATTTTATTTAGTTTTTCATGTGTCTTTTGTTGCTCCGACACTTCATTGTGTACATGGTGCTGGGGTTAAGCTGCATCCTTGTGCATGCCAGGCGAGTGCCATAACCACTGAGCCACCACTCCAGCCCTGTGCCGTTTGTTCTTCTTGATCTCCGAATTTAAAATTGCATCTCCCGTCCCAGAGCCATTGCTCTTATCTGCTTTATTTTTTATCTATAGTACTTCTCCCATGTGAGGTATTATGTGTCTTTTTATTTGTCTATTTCTGTATTTTCTGTTTATCCACATTGGAATGCAAATCCACTTAGGCAGAAACGTTTATCGCCATACTGTATATCCATTTCTAGATGTGTCTGTCATATGAGTATGCAATAAATATTTATTGAATGAACAGCTGAATGAGCTTTGGAAACTTCCACAAATTGCTGAGGTAATATGTATTGGTACAAATACTATGGAAAGCTATTTACCAATAATGTTAAGGTATGCTTGCCATAAGCTCAATTCAGGTATATGCTTTCAGACAAACTCTTGTACACTTGTCAAAAGGGATATGTACAATAATTTTCATTTCAGCATTATGGAAAGAACAAAATGTTGAAAGCAATACAAGCATCCATCAATAAAATAATAAGCACATTTTAATGCAGTCTTACGATGGAATATCATATAGCCTCTACAGTGAATGGATTAGAGCTACCTGTATATCAACATGGATAAATTTAAAAAGCATAATGTTGAGAGGAAAATGCAAATTGCAGAACTATGAAAAATAGTTTGATACCCAGTTTAAAAAGGTCAATGTATTGTTTATGCAAGTTTAATAAATAGTGTAAGTTTATAAACATGCATGCAAACTAAAAGCACCAAACTCATGCTAAATATTTATTTCTAGGGAAAGGAAAGGCAAATAGAATCAGGTAATACTATATTCAGGGCTTTTTGGTAATATCTGATTTTTTAAGCAGATTTCTGGGTACATAAGTACATACTTGATCTTTCCACTTTTGGGATGAATTTGACAAATATATGTGAAGTACCATCAACAGGATTTGCTAGTGGATTGGATCAGGGAAGCTTAGGTGAATAAGATTTAGATATTCAAATTCATCCAATTTTAGAGAAAACAAACAGTAAATATACATGTGGGTAATTACTATGCAAAACAATTATTTGTTTTCTAGAAGGACTGGATGCAAGATTCACTTAAACTTAGACATCTTTGGTATATGGAATATATTTAAAAAGTTTATATAAAAACAGGTTCAGTTAGGGGCTGGAGCAGTGGCTCAGCGATATGTGCGAGGACCCAAGTTCAAACCCCAGCACCACATACACAGTGAAGTGTTGGAGCAACGAAAGTGACACGAAAAACTAAATAAAATAATCGATTCTCTCTTTTACTGTCCCTCTCTCTTAAAAAAATTCAGGTTCAGTTAAATTAAGAAACATATCTAGAAGTGGAACTCTTTGAAACGTTTGCATTAATAGTTATCATTTAGAGAAATACGAATCTGTTTAATAACAAAAGTCTTAGCATCAGCAAACTGATATAGTATGGATAAATATTTTTTGGGAACACACTAATAAAGTTAGCTAATAAATTCCTTTTTGAAATTTATCACAGCTAGAAATATAATACCAAACTTTAGGTCAGATTATTTCATGCATTTTCTAAATATGTAGGTTGCTTTTGTAGATTATAAGTAAATAAAATGTCTTAAAATTTCAAACACTTTTAAAGAAAAACCCACGGAGGAGCTTTTAATTTAGGACTTATAAAGAGAAAAAGTCAATAATCTTGAATTTAACAAGAGTATATCCTTTGTATGTTCAGGATAATATAAATTATAATAATCATCATAAATTTAATTCCTATATTCTGATTTTTAAAAACTTAGCTAACAATTTGATTGTTTTCTAAGCCTTTACTCATTTCTTTTCTTAGTTAAGGAGTTGAGCTGTTGTACAATCATAAATGTGTATAAAGTAACACTATGATATACACTTGATATTAAACCAGTTCCCCCCACATCGCCCACACCCTCGTCTCTAGATTCTTCTATAGTATGCCCTTATACCAGACATAAATGTCTCTATATATTATTGTGAATTTTTCAGAGTTAAACAATTGCATAAATATCATTTGATTCCCCACATTGTTGATTGTCTCCCTGTCCGTCACCGCCCCTTCTCATCCCCTCTCCTTATTGCTTTCCCCTCCCCCACCTGAATGTCTATGGTTCTTCTAAATTATGTGTTGCTATGCCTTTGGTCTAATAATATGAGTCATCATAGATTTAATTCCTATATTCTGAATTTTAAAAACTTAGCCAACAATATGATTGTTTTCTAAGCATTTTCTCATTTTTACCTGCCAAATGGATTCTCTAGGATACATTGCTTTTTATACAAGGAATCAGTGTGAAATGATCAGCTTGGTGCATTCTAGTTATTATTTTTATAGCATATGTTCTACAGAGTTTACTAAATTGTTTTCCTTTCAACATAACTGATTTTAAAGCTTCCATGCAAGTCAGATTATAAATCTCTTCCAAATAAAACTGTAAGCTTTAGCTCTAAGACCATTTCCACTCTTTTAGAAACAGAGTTCTTGATCTCACATCATTTTTTCCCCAATTTTCCTGGTAGGTGGAAGAAAACAAGTCATTGTGATATGATTGCTCATTACAGGAAGGGATAAAATATATTTAATGTCAATAAAATTCCTTTTTATTTTTTATTCCTTTTAGCATACTTGGACTGAACAAAGTTTCCTGCACTGGGGCTGGAGTGGAGGCTCAGTGGTTAGGTGCTTGCCTGGCATGCGTGAGTAGGTGAGTTCAAACCCCAGCACCACATGCACAACAAAGTATCAGAGGAACGGAAGTCACATGAAAAACTAAATAAAAATTGATTCTCTCTCTCTCTCTCACTGTCCCTCTTTCTTTAAAAAAAATTTCCTGTACTGGAGGAAAGTCTATATCTAAATGCCAAAATCTATAACTCTGTGAAGGCTGCTTATTAAGAATTTGCCATGGGTCATTTTACAATGACACCTTCATATTCAGTGGTGTCTGTTTGGAGCGGCAATCCAGAATCAATTCATCTTGGCATTAAGAGATGAAACAGTAAACAAAAACAAACAACAAACCAAGAGAAAAAATTGGGAGCTTTACAAGCACATAGAGTCATTCGAAGATAAAACAGATTGGTTATGGCACACCAAGGCAACCTTCTACACCACCCTTTCCTAGCTGCTTCTCAAGCAGCAGGTCTCTGCACTGTCG
Source organism: Aplodontia rufa (assembly GCA_004027875.1). Lineage (NCBI taxonomy): Eukaryota > Metazoa > Chordata > Mammalia > Rodentia > Aplodontiidae > Aplodontia > Aplodontia rufa. Next base: position 12,325 of record PVKS010017141.1, on the reverse strand, counting down.
GTGGGAACACTGAGAGCCCACAGGAATACCAAACAGCCTTAATGGCTCATTTGCTTAAGCAGTAAGACTATTTCATTTCCTTAGATCATGTGCTGAACTGTTAGATAAAGTTGCCTCAGGGGCACCGCGCTTGGGGTGAGAAAAGAAGACAGGGACTGCTTCAAAAATATTTTCTTTCTAAATTTAGCTCAGTTTTTAAAGCATAATCAAACCCTTGGAAAGACATTGTTAACACATCCTGGAGAATGAGTGATGAAGTATGGAATGAGTTACTCCTTATGACTCTAGCTGCGTCATTCACAAATTACAATAGCCATCTTTCTTATTCAGAAATTCTCTAAGGTGATTGAAAAAGTGACCGGTTAATTGAATTAATTGAAATGTTTCAGGATTGAATTCTTCACAGAGAGGTTGAAGTTGCTCAAGAGATTAATACGGAAAAAATATAAGGATCATGCCAAGTTTTACTTCTATATGGCAAGAAAACTATATGTAATATAGTTTATATGTATAAATCTATTTTGGAAAGTCCAGGAAAAACCTGCTGCATATTAGAACCATTCATAATGTCAATATACCTGAGAAAGAGAATCGAAAGTTTTCAAATGTGAAGCACGTGACTAGGGAATCATGATGCTACAGACTTCAAACATTTTAGGATAATTAAAAAAGTACACTTAATCCCATTGATTTAGTTTTACTGTGGAAATATCTCTCACCTCCACTGTGTTATAAATTTCTGCATGACACATTCAGTCTAGTTGAATAAGGACTACATCTAGAAAGTTGTTGAATTTCAGTTGGTTAGGAGACTAGGTTCAGAGCACATATATCATACTTTAGATATATATCCAGTTGATATAAATAACTTTGGAGTTCCAAAGTTCATAAGGTTCATAAGGTTTTGTAACATCAAAATAGAAAAAGTTTGAATATCATGTAACGTCTTGTACTTCATATCACAAATTATAAAAACTTTTAAGAAAAAAAGTTTGAATAAAACTCAAAAGCCTGCTTTTGGTTCTTTAGCTTTTCATTTTGTAGGACCCTCCCTTTCACACCCAGGGTGTCCATCTTTAGAATCATAGCTTCACACAATCAACTGTAGGACTATGAAGGGCTTTGGTTTAGAAAAATCGAGTTTTAGTTTTGCTGCTCTTTCAACGGCTAAAACTACTTAGCCGTTTTGAATCTCAGATTTTTATTTGCAAGATGCAGATTGTAACAGCTTATGGAACTATTCTGAGGAGATGGTGTCCAACATATTTCTTATGTGTATGCTCAGTACCTTTAACTTTCCATACTTTCACTCCTTAAGCAGAGGGGTATATGCTTCTCCCCATTTAAAGATCGTGGGTATCTTAACTAACCCACAAAAGTAGTTACGCTCAGATAAACAATTTTTATATTTGTGTCTTTACTGTGAAATTGTTCTGATTTCACTCAACTATTGAACTCAATTTACATTATTTAATCGCTTTTCCTTCACCTAAACCTATATTTAAAAAACCCCCAGTAATTCTTTTAACATATTTCTTTCATGTTGTTTTCTTAAATAGTTCTTGCAACAATGGTATGTCTTCATTAGTGTTGCAATAAAAATAAATGACAATTATAATGGCAACAGATATTGATGAGATGATATGAATTGAAACTAATGTTTACAGGTAAAGCACCCTACTTAAATGTTACCTCCTCTCTTATGTAATTTTCAAATCAGTCACTGAAAACAGGAATTGTAATGTGCATGAGAGGGAATTAAGCTTCAGGGATACTGACAAATTTTCCCAAGGCTCCATGGTTAATAAGGTGGCATAACCAGTGTTGAACCCAGGTCTTCCTAACACCAATCTATTTGTTTTTAACTAATCATGCCATATCTCTTCTGTTAAACAGAATTCTACTGCACAGTGATAAGTATGGTCCTTTACTAACCTAGTAATAAATGCTTTAGAAGTTAAATAGACTAACACAGATATATCCAGAAAACATCACAGTAAAAACTTTTGAAGCTTAACTTATTCATAATAAAACAAAATTTTATTATAATTTAGCATTAAAATATCTTATAATGCTGACCAATTATTAATCAATATTTAAGCATGACTTTCTTCCATTGAAAGGTCTATTTCAGAATATAAAGTCAAATACTTTTGTCCTTAATGGAATCTCAGTTCAAGTTTCATTCCAGTTAGTACATTTTACTTTCATGAATAGAAATGGAAATCACAAATAGAAACAGAAAATACATTTATGTATTATTTTCATGTACTTAGGAGAAGAATGTGACGTATATCAGAATATCTTTCATTTTTCTCAGGCACTGTGCATAAGTAGGGTTTAGTTTATTAAACCCCACAGAGACAAGCTGTTGGGTTGGTCTGTGTGATATCCTTGTATCAGTTAAGCCGGTTAGCTGTGTGTACTACTTTATTATATTGATGAGTTCTTAGTATAAATATCTAATTTAATGGAATATGAGAAACACATATTTGGGATTCTCAATGATCTTATAATCATTCTGAAGGAGAGAAGATGTGATTCATATAGTAGTTTATGAAGATATGGTCAAAGTTGACTGATTGCTTTTCTCAGCATTATAACGGAGTGCAGTGATCAGATATATTCTGTAAACCTTTATGGTAAGTATTGGTCTAAATAGAATTCAGTAATTTTAAATATAAACAAAGAATGGTATTACTTTTTACTTTATAATGGACAAAAACTATTATGTACAGTATAATTTGAAATATTTATACAATGTGAAATGGATAATTCAAATTAATTAATATGCATTATCTCATACTTTTTGTGGTAAGAACAGTTAAAATCTATTCTTTTAGCATGTTTCAATAATACCTTATTTTTATAAGGGAAACAGAACAAAATATCTGTAATAAATTAGTAGAAATTACAATAACAAATACATTCTTATTAGTTATTATAAAATAAACAGATCTGTTGAATTTATTACTCCAATATAACTGAAAGTTTGAAATTTTATATTCGTTGACCAGCATCTCTCAACATCCCTCACCCCCATATTTTTTTAAGTGAAAAATTGACTAATATTCTGCAACATCTGCCACCGTATCTTCCTCTTGACAGTGAAGTAAAATATGGATGATAATTGATTTCTGGCACCAAGAAAGCTTTATGTGTAAAATGAACCCACAGGACCAAATTGCTAAAATCTCAACTGAATGTCACTGTCATTTGCTATTTCTCTCTCTTGGCACTAGGTTACTACCTCAGTTCTTAAACTTGATATGTAGTCTACAAATTCTCTGTATCTTGTATACAAGTATCAGAATGACAAGCCAGCTAATGTGGATGCTTCAACCAGATAGATGAACAATTTTAAGACTAAAAACTAGCAAAGTAGTTCATATATTTTTAGAAAGAATATTTCCTGATGCTTATGGAAGTAATTAATTTAGTAAAAAAATAATAAAAATATCACAAGTACTGTGTTCATTCTCATTACAATAGTCATATTAAAGTCCTTGACTTTAAACTCCATAAGTCCAAGTGTTGTTCAGTATCTGACATTGGTATTGTTTGTATGTACAATCGTTGAATCATTTCTTTATGAGAACTTCAGTGATTTTTTTGCATAACAATATATTGAAAGAATAATGCAGAGAGGTTTAATACATTCTGAAATTATTAGTTCTTTCTTCAAACATCTATTACTAAATGCACTGGGTTTTCAGGATTTCTATATAAGCCCAGGGAGGCAGATTTACACACAATTAAAAATACTAGTTATGGGGCTGGAGCAGTGGCTCGGCAGTTATGGCGCTTGCCTGGCATGCGCAAGTACGTGAGTTCAAACCCCAGCACCCATGTATACAACTAAGTGTCAGAGCAACGAAAGCCATGTGAAAACTAAAAAAAAAAAAAAAAAAAAAAAAAAAAAAAAGATTTTCTCTCTCTGTCACTGTCTTTCTCTCTTTAAAAAAAATTAAAAAAGTACGAGTTATGAGTATGATAAATGTTGTAATGAAACAACAGCAACAACAAAACCCCTGACATTACAGAGGAGGGAGTGATCACTAGGAACAGGAAAAGCTTTGTGGATAGAACTGGCATCTGGGCAGGCCTTGGAAGATGTTGAGCACTGTGACAGGACATATGGGGGAGAAATCACACTTCCCGTTTCAAACATGATATGAAAAGCAGACCTGGAATTTGGCAATTATTTGAAATGTTTCACTAATGTTTCCAGACAATTTGCAAGATCTTAGTTTCTCTCACTTTTCTGTGAGAGAGTCAGCTGAGTTTTAGTCACTGTTGTAAATGGCAAGGGAGAAGAAAGTTTTAAGAAGTATCAAATCCTGCAGTGAAGTCAAGGAGTCTGAGCTCTGGAGAGCATTGAGAGGGACGATCAGGAAGTCAGCCCTGCTTTTGCAGAGAGAAGTGTTAGAAGTGCTGAAACTGATTTTTTTTTTTTTTAAAGAGAGAAGGACAGTGAGAGAGGGAGAGAGAGAGAGAATCAATTTTTGTTGAGTTTTTCACATGGCTTTCACTGCTCTGACACTTAGTAGTGTACGTGGGTGCTGGGGTTTGAACCCGCGTGCTTGCACATGCTGGGCAAGCGCCGTAACCGCCGAGCCACTGCTCCAGCCCCTAAACTGATTCCTGGGGGTGGAAAGAACTGAATGTGAAGCGATGATGTGGTAGCAGCTGATGCAGAAGCAAAATGTCACTGGGAAATTTGGGATAGAAGCCACACTAAGGAAAGGGGAACAACACGGAGATTCGGGTTTTGGAGATGATGAAGATCCTCCAGCTGAGGTGGAGAATGCACAGTGGAGAAGGGCAGGACATGAGGTCAGGACTAGAGCTCCAATAGTTTGAGCTCATGAGTTAAGGAAAAAATCCAGAATACATTGCCTTTGGAAATAGAATTTAATACGCTTTAATAGAGGATGGTTAGGGCTATTGATTTAAATAAGAAGTCCTCTTATAGCAGTGGGTAGTGTTCTTTGTGAAATTATAGTGTTGTTTTACCAAGATGTCTCAGTGGGTTTTCTAGCCTGCAATGTGTTAAAAAAGATTGCTTATAACCATTTTATAGAGCTTTACAAATTTCAGAGTATTTGCAAATACTTTTCTCATTAAATGGCCACATAACAATAAGAGGACAATGGCATCGTCTCTTCACAGTTGAGAAGTTCAGTGGGATCAGAGAGGGTAAGTGACTCGCTAAAGCCATACAACTAATAAAGGCAAATTGTGCCCTCCTAAACCTTGCTCCCTGCTCTCTGGCTGTCTCCTCATCAGTTCATCTTTGTCTCCAGTAACTTCTGTTGGAGGATTGATGTACATAGAAAAAACAGCCAAAGAATCCAGGATGATTTTCAACACAATCCAAACCAGGGTTGGTTTGTCCTGACCACAGACAAGAGAGAGGGTTGTAAACCAAGTTATCCTAATTCCTTCCTAATGGTCATGCTTATTCATTTCTTTCTTTTGGAATCCTTTGGAACTTGCAAAAGCAAACTTGCAGCAGTCATTTGACTTGTAATTTGCATTCTGGCCTTTTGGTTCTATGCTTCTCAAACTAAATCGCTCTTTTTACAAGCCTCTAGTGTTCCATAGCACTTGGTCACCATTTGGGACATTTCTTTGGTACAAATTATTGGAGTATGAGATTTTGGAGATGAGTATTTCCAGGTAACTATGAATTCACATTACTATCATGTGTGAGTGAGTACCTGAGGTGAAGTGAAAAGGAAGGTCACCGGATCTAAAGAGATGCACTAACCCTGATGGCAGTTTCATGGTTCACCACCATTGATACCAAGTTAAGAAAATGGATGAGGGGGCTGGAGCTGTGGCGCTGTGGCTATGGTGCTTGCCTGGCATGCATGAGGACTCTGGTTCGAATCCCAGCACCACATACACAATAAAATGTTGGAGCAACGGAAGCCACATGAAAAACTAAATAAAATTGATTCTTTCTTTCTCTGTCTCTCTCACTGTCCCTCTCACTTAATAAAAGGGAGAAAGAAAATGGATGTGGAGAAAGAAAAACTTTGATCTTTAATATAATGATTAACTTTAGGACGTGGAAGAATGACTGGAAGGTGATAAGGTTTGGGGCATGTGACTAGACGCTTGTATTTAAAATGACAGGTTTCAAAATTTGTTAAAGCAAAGGTAATAAATGGAAGAAGTCAGTGGAAGATTTGTGAAGGGTTGAAACTGTAACCTGTGTGGACTGTAGGATCCAGAGGCTCATAGCTGAGTGTGTTTTCAAGGAAGGGGTGACAAGAGTTGGAAGTAAGCTTTTATTCAGCACAAGGGGGTGGAGGCTGACAAGGGAAAGAGTGAATTCAAAGGGGACCTTGATAAGAACAGCAGAAGATTCTTTGTGGGACAGAGGACTCAGGCAGTCGGTGGGACACACGCCAAGGCATGGGGGGGACCAGTACTCCATGCACACGGGAGAGCAGCTTGGCAGGAAGGCATGTGCGATTGGGGTGGAGCAAGGGTGTGTATGCTGATGAGATGTCGGAGTGGTCACGGACACAGCCCAAATGTCATGGATTGTTTCTTCCCTCGCTAGTGTTCAAAGTTCAGTCCTACTCTTTCCCTTTTAGGTAGCAAACTTCTATCTTTTGAATAAAATCTTTCCAGTGCTTCTCTTGTCTCTTTTAGGACATTGCTAACCATTTCTAGGCTTGATTTGCAGCTCTTTGTTCTTCTTTTTCCAATCTTATTTCCTGTCTTGATTCATATTTCTTGGATCTCTGGGACTGATTATCTCCTAAAAACTGCTTTATAATCATTTTCCGCTCAATGTGCTTGTTTATGAAGAAGTTTTGCTCTATAGTATATAGGCTTTGTTGTTTTCTTGCTTTCAGGTTTTATGGTCCCAAATTATTGGTGCTGTCATTCTTTTATTGTATTCACACATAATGCAATAACTGTAGCCCTTGACTCATGGCAAAAAATTAAATCTTGCACTTTATTTCATAGAGTAATATTATATTACTAATAATCTACCACAGCATTTCTTTTTTAGTATGGGATTTTAGTTACAGAAAAAAATATATGCTACCACTCTTAACCATGCTCAGAACAGTAACATAAAAGTGCACATTTTCTCTTAAAATTATTTAGAATACTTTTCTAGATTTCTGCTATATAAAATGAAAACTTCTCATGTTAAGTAATAGCAAAACAGCTTGGTAGTTTTACAGAACAACTCCCCTTAGTGGGTGTCTAGTTTTCAGGTTGTAATTCTTCAACCAATTTTCATTTGCATCAAACAGATCTATCTCTGTCTTTTTGAATTCCAATATTATCTTAAGAGGGTCTGGTAAGATGAAGCAGATGTCAAAGAATGTTGAGCAACTGTTCCATTTATTTCATCCAAATAATACAGTGAATTACACAGTTCTTAAATGCAGCACTTGTCTTGACCTTATGAATTTCCCTTTGCTTCTGGAAGCTAATTAAAAAACTTCTTTGAAATATTTCACATATTCAAGTCTGTACTTTTACAATTTCTTGTTAATGCAAACCAACCTTTAGCAAATGGATAAAACAAACAGTCAAACTTAGAGCCAGATGGATTGATTTGTTGAAATGTAGCATAACATAGCAGATCTTAATTCAACTGACAATCACTAACAAGCTGTTTGACTTATAACAGTTCCCCTCATATGAAGAACATCTTTTCACTGAATTCATATTGTACAAGTAATAATACTTGTAGACAATCAAAAAAGTTCATGAATAAGCTAATTCCAAATTATAGTCTGCATGAGAAAACACAGCTAATTATAGTTTAATGGATTGGGCCAATCCACAAAAACTGTAAATAGTTACTGAATAACAATATGTTCATTCCTTTAGTCAATGAAAAAGGTTTGCAAATGCATACCATCTATAAGTAATTGCTGAAGTAGAGACAGGAACAAACAAGATCTTTAAATGTTGGAAGATACATGGACCTGTCTTATAAGAATATATCATATGATTGAAACCAGAAATTATTTACATAATGGTTTAAAATGGCATGAGATTGATTATACATTATTAGAAAAATCTGAAGACAGAAGAAAACTTTGAAACAAATACAAAAATATTTTTTATGATTATTAAATACAATGACTAATGTCAAAAACTATCAAATAGCAGTAACTAAGATTTATTAAAGCCTTTCTATGCAGCATGTACACTCTTGGTGTTTTACATGTGCTAAATTTGTCCAATTCTTATGACACCTCCACGGCAGGGTTTGTAGGGCCTTTCTAGGCACGTTCCTACCGTGGCACTTCTGCACTTGCTCTTCTTTTTGTCTGGACAGCTCTTACCGTAAATATTTAGGTGGCTGGCTCCCTTACTGTGTTCAGATCAAAACTAAAATGGCATCTCAGAAAGGTCTTCTTCCCTAACCCCTCTTTGTATATGGGACCAATCAATGCACGCTCAATTGACGTCATGGGTGCTAGGCAGATCAGTCAGAAATGGGTTGAAAAGAAAGATTGGATACAGGAACCCTGCCAGAACTACTAGTGAGCTTACAGGGTGGAAAGTGATGGGGTCAAGTAGGGGAAAGATGATTGGCTTAGCCAGAATACATATGTGCTTCTGGTTTCCACAAGAAGGGCTCTTGGACCCTCCACCCAAGAAGTCCGGTGTCTGTGTCTTGACTCTGCACCGCTTACCCCCAAGTCTTGGCCCCAAGCAACTTCCAACGCCTCTTCTAAATTTGCAACACAAATTTTCATCAATTTTCCTGCAGATTTTCTCTCAGCACTTATTACCTTTTAACATACTGTGCATGGTATATCAGATTATGAAAATAAGAAAGTATATATCTACACACACACACACACACACCTCTTTATGTGTAAATGAAATTTCATATACATTGCAAATACAGTAAAATTGTCTCTAGTATGATACCAATGATTATTGGTATCCAGTTCAGGGAATGCATATTGGAGTTCATTTTATATTTTAAAATATGAAAGAGTACACATCTTTTTTGATTTAGACATAATAGTAAGAGCTGCCAATTATTAATCATCTACTAAATTACAATGCTAAAAATCATTGCAGTTATTTTCCTTGTTGATTTTATAGATGAAAAATGCAAACTAAACAAAATTAGATAAATTATTCTAGGTCACAAAGTTAATAACCAGCAAAGCTGGGATTTGAACACAGGTCTATCTGTAGCTAACCCTAGGCATGTTTCAATATTCCATCCTTCTTGGTTTAATACTTAAAATATAATAAGCCACTTATTTTTAATTATCTTCTGGTTTTTTTAAGTTCTGTACCCAGACCTATTAACCACATTGAAATGAAACTATCACCTTCACAAAATGCTTTGAATAATCTGGTAATTATCTGTTGAGGAAAAAAAGGAAAACAAACATTTGATTATTCATGCTCTGAATAAAATTTGGCCTAATCAATCTGTCAATTGTCAACATCTAAAAATCATCATTAAGTTTTATTTCAGGAATTTTAAAGTAGGCAATTAAATCAACTATGAAAACAGATATTTTGTGACAAATGAAAGATGACATTCATTTGTATTTCACATTTGAAATCAACAAAAGAAAATGATATTAGAAGCTATGGCACAACTGTTTTATAGGTGGAAAATTTTTTCAAATGTTTATTAAATTCAAACAGACTGAATAGATATTTCTGTAGTAAATAATTTATTAACATCCACTTTCATATTTTAAAAATGAAATTAAAATGGAAGACTTATTGTGTGTACCTAGCATGAATGTTGGAATGATTAGTTTAACTTTCTTGGTAAGAAAAAAGTCTAAAGAATTAAGCGCATGTATATGGACTCTGATGAGCCAAGCTCATTTAAATTGTGATGAGAATACTTCTTTCTGGTTCATTCGTTTACTATTTTCCTCAAGAACATACTCATGACAGTTCATTAGGAAAGCAATTTGCCAGTTTTTATCAAAAGACTTCAAAATGTTCAGTCCCTCTGATTTAGTGATATATTTCTGGGAAATATATTTCTTATGCCAAGACAATAATTTGAATTTTAGGAAAAGTTTTACACATAAATGTGTAAATTTCTGTTATTTTATTTCAAAACATTCTTAAATAATGCAGAAGTACATACAAGCAGAGAGAAGCTGTGCTTCTACTCAGAACTTCTTTTATTCCCAGTTTCCTCGGAAATTATAACATTAATGGTCTAGTGTTTATAACCGGAGGTGTTAATTTTAAGAAAGCATATTATATACATGCACACCTACACACATAACATTGAATCACACAGACAGTCATGTGGTGGGATCAATGATATTTATAAAAGCACAAAAAAAGGAATGCCTGCCTACATAAAGCTTGGCATAGTTCCTGTTCAAACTGTGATACAGACTTGACAAGATTTGCAAAGAGTTTATAACACAAAATATGCATACCAAATAGCCTGAAGGGAAAAGGAAGACATAAATTATATATGGAAATCTAGTGACGTATGTAACATATACATTCATACACAATAAAAATGCAAATGAAATAAAATATCAGTTATCTTTGGGAGACTGGTTATGGGATGGTTGTTTTTGTCTCAGACTTTGCTATGCTTTCCAAACTTCCAGTGGCAGATGTAATGCTTAGTTAGAATTTTAAAGGAAATTCTCTTTATTCAGAAACTGAAATTCTGAATTTGGATATTCTAAAAGAAATCCATGTTTTAACTTCACGTTATTAATCATTTAAAGGATCCTTAGGTTAATGAGAAAAGCAAATCAGAATATGCTTAACTGAGATCTGGAGATACAGCTCAGAGGCAAAATGCTTACCTATCGTGTGTGAGTCCCTGAGTTGATCAATCATTAGTATTAATTTGATAGGATGGCCATAACAAAGAACTACAGATTGGATAGCTTAAACAACAGAAATCAATTTTCTTACAGTTTGGGGGGCTAGGAGTCTAAGATCAAGGTGCCAGCAAGGCTGGTTGCTTCTGAAGCCTCTCTCGTTGACTTGTAGATGACTTCTTCTCCATGTATCATCACCTGGTCTTCCCTGATTTCCTTTGTGCATGAGGACATCAGTCACACTGGACTAGGTCCACCCAATGGCCTCCTTTTAACATAGTTATCTCTTTAAAAATCTTGTCTCTGCATACAGTCACATTCTGAGGCACTGGGAGTTGGCTCTTCAATGTATGAATTTTGAGGAACACAATTCAGTCTGTATCAGATGGCTGTTCAATTATCTGACTTGGCACATCAAACCTGGTCACTTATTCTAGCTTACTGTGAGGCTGTGCGACAGTTGTTTAGATTCAGTTCTTATACGTAGAATGAAAGGACAATGTTATTGTGATGGTTAAAAATGAACCTTCCATTTTTTTTTGTTCTGTTATTCAACAAATGCTTATTAGGTGACCACCTTTTCTAGGCATTGTGCTAGACATTCATAGCTGCAAATATTTAGCACCTACCTTTGGAACATTTAGTTTAAAAATAACAGATGTAATGTTTTTGTGTATGGGAGAAGATTTGAAAGTATAGAAAGAAAGTTTGGAATCAAATAGATCTAGGTAAAATCCAGGTACCGCGTATTATCAGTCTTGTGCTTTTGGGCTAGTTACCTGACCTCTCCAAAAGGGTTTCCCTTTTGAAAACTCTACATTTAAAGATTATTATAACATATAAATAGTATCTCATGGAGTGTCAAGAATATAGAATTTTCAGTTAAATCTAGCAACCATCTAATGGCAAAGGGGGTATAAAGGAGAGAAGTAAAGAGAGTGTCCAAGTGTACAAGGCACTGCTGAGGGCTGACTCCTTTCTCTTATATTTTGGAGGTCTGTACTGCAGCTTTAGAGGCAGAAACAAAACAGCAGTTTATCCAGAAGCTGTTTCCACTTTCTGAGAAAAATTTCGTATCAACCCTCTGAGACCCTCTTGATGCCCTCAGTCTCAGCTGTTGACCTCACTTTACATTTAAGGTGGGACTTTCAAGGAGCTGGAGGAGTACAAGAGCATGAGCTAGTGCTAGGGGTCAGGGAGACGCTCTGAAGAAGCTCACCTGGTCACAGTGAGCACATGATTTTCACAAGAAGATTCTTAAGATCAAGGAAAGAGTTAGTGGAAATAATGGGCAGAGTATCTGCAGGGCTTGGAGGTTGTAGACAGAAAAGAGACGCAGAGCACTTACCCACCACGTGGCACACACACTAACATTTATCGATTTCTAGCTCTTTGTTTCTTTACATAATAAGGGTATGAATGAGAATTCATTTCCTGGGTAGAATCATATTCATTTGTCAGGAAAGACAATTTACCCTTTCCCTCCTGTT
>PVKS010017140.1:0-42675 GCA_004027875.1 Aplodontia rufa | reverse complement strand
AAGGTAAATGGATGGTAATGGAAGAAATCATGCTGAGTGAAGTTAGCCAAACCCAGAGACTCAAGGGTCAAATATTTTCCCTCATTTGTGAAGGCTAGAACAAAACCCAGGGTTGGGTGAAGAGTTGTCAAACTCATGTATTAGACCCAGCAAAGGCATAGCAATAAATAATCTAGGGGGACCATAGATACGTGGGGGTGGGGAGGAGGGAGGTGAGGGAGAATAGAGAGGGATCTAGGGAGACAGTCAACAGTGTAGCATATTCTTTACCCACCTCCAAAAATCCAAATAATACTTATGCAGTCATTTAATTCTGGAAAATTCAAAATCTAAACATTTATATTATTTATAGAGGTGAAATATAGAAGAATGAAGAGACTAGGGTGTGGCAATGTGGGGGTAACTGATTTAGGAGCAAATGCATATGATATTGTTACTTTATATGCATTTATGATTGTACAATAACTCAACTCCTTAATAAAAATATTTTAAAAAATAAATATTATCTAGAGAAGAGGAAAAAAAAGAATTTCCTTCCTTTTTAAAACTGAGTAATATTCTATTGGATGCATATTTCATTTGTCCATTGGTGGACCCTTGAATTGCTTTCCCGTCTGAGCTATTGCAAGCAATGCTGCCATGAACGTGGTGTACAAATATGGTCCTTAAGTCTTTTTTACAAAAGAGAATCAATTGTGTTTACTTTTTAATGTGGCTTTCATTGCTTCAAGACTTCGTTGTGGATGTGGTGCTGGGGTTTGAACTCGTGTACTTGTGCATTCCAGGCCAACGCTGCAACTGCTGAGCCACCGCTCCAGCCCTGGTCCTTAAGTCTTAAAAGACTTTGAACTTAAAGAAAAAAGACTTTGAACTTCAAAAATTTCTGTCTCTGAAGCCCCATAATGTTGTCCAAGCTCTTCTTAGCCTCTCAATCACTGCTTTGGAGCTAGCAAATACTACAAGAGGCAGAACACTACTAAATATCAGGGTTCCCTCTCTGAGCTTCCCCTCTCTTGGGGATCCCAGAGCTGTTGTATTCTCTAGTATCTTTAAATGTTTTTGTGATATTTCATCCAATTTTCCTAATTGTTCCCAGCAGGACGATTGGTTTGATAGGAGTCAGTCCATCATTGCTAGAAGCAGATGTGTCAGTATGATTTTAATTTGCATTTCCCTTATTGCGTGAGAAGTTGAGCATCTTTTCTAACCTTTAAATGGTGTTGGTATTTTCTTTGAAATCCTTCCCCCATTTTTCTGTGGGGTCTTTATTTTTATTGGTTTGCAGGTCTTTGTTCCATATTTGGGAACTCGAGATTTTTGTGTTTGATATAAAAAAATGCTAAAAATCTTGCTAGGGCATATTCTAAGTTACTGCAAAACTTCAGCAAGCCACTTTCACTATGGGATCAATTTCCTTATCTGTGAAATGGGTGAGAGGGCTAGACTTCATTAATGGTCTCAAAGTTGTCTTTTGAGCTATAATTCATGGCTTGATGACTTCCTGCTTTGCAGATAAAACCAAAAAAAATTTTTGTGGTTACTGAGGCAAAACGATTCTTTTCTGAATCCTGTCTCCACATTGCACTGTAAATGTTTATCGTACCTTGCTTTCCAGCTGCCCATGGGCTTCAGAAACCTTGATCACTGTAACAGAAGGCAGGAGCGGGGACCTCAGAGCAAGTGTGTGCTTTTATACCAAGGACCACAGCAACAGTACACAAAGCCACATCCCCAAACTTCATATGCGTGGCACTCTTGTGATTTTTGCTATATCTGTGTAGCACAAGTACTACTTTTTGCTTACATGTTTTTGGCAAATGGGCTCACTTGTTTTTAATTTCAATACTTGCTTTCTTCTCATCTTGAATGATAACATGAAATCATAGGTGTGCTGTCCCAGAATATATTTTTTTCTGATATAGATGTGCAGAAATAACTGATGTAATTCACAATGATTTTTGCATTCCCCCTCCACCTCTCGTGAGTGGCACGGAGGTGAGGGCCTCTCCTCTGGTGGCAAGAGTGCAATGTGCATCTAGAAAGCTCTAGACCTCTGTTCCTGATCTGGGAAACATGGCCCGAGCATTATTCAGATGCTCCTCATGATTCCCATGGTTTTGCCAATGGATCTATATGCACAGAACCTTCCTGCTTTGTGGCTGCAGGTTGTTTTTGTGCAGAAATGTGTGCATCCTTGATGAAAGATCACCGACGTCAGCACCCCCCAACCCCCTGACCCCTACTCACCCCACACTCCCTCCCCTGCTGAACAGAAGGCAACTAACAGCAGGTCTCTGGGAATGTTTTCCTTTCAGAAGGGGCACCTGCCAACATAGAGCGTTTCTCCTTCTTCTGAGGTTGGTTATTGCTTTTAGCCCAGAGCCATCACAAGACTCAGAGAACAGAGATACAGTGGGAGCCCTCAAATAAATTGCAAACTCCAAGATGGAACACACTTAAAGGAAGCTCTGAGTGAAAAACAGGGAACACTTTAAAGCTATTTTCATAAAAGAAACCACTAGACCAATCCATCATTGGGTCCTTTTAACTGTGGTATGTGAATAGATTTAATTTTGATGTTTGACAGCAGCAACGCCAATCATATATGCCGCCAGTTGTACAATCTCTGCACTAGATAGTAACCAACTCGCCTCGTGTGTCTGTTCAGGGGCAGGCTCGTTTCTTCAGCAAATATTAATGAAGCTCTGTACCTAGCAGAGGACAGCCAGTGATGAGCCAAAGCGTCCACAGGGAGATTAGGTTCTGGGCACAAGTTGGAAGCATCCTTGGCATTTCCTGCATGGGTTTTCCCCCCACACTGGGAATTTAACCCACATCCCCAGGTAGTTTGTTTGTTTTGAGGCAGGGTCTGCTAAGTTTCTTAGAGCCTTGCTAAATTGCTGAGGCTGGCTTTGAACTTGTGATCCCCCTGCCTCAGCCTCCCTAGCTGCTGGGATTATAGGGTACATCACGGAGCCTGCCTCCTGCACAGTATTGAGATTCTCGTGAGGTGGACTTGAACACCCCTGGCTTGGGAATTTCCAAGAAATGCTTGCAGGACCACAGGAGTTAAGTGCTTTTGTGCCATTCTTTCCAGAATCCTCTCCTTCTCTAGTGAGCACCTTGACCACCAACACTCACTGCAGCACACGCCCCATCCACTGATTGACAGTCACAGCGTGGGTCCTGAAGCCTAGAACAATATGAACAAGAGTCAGCTGAGCTAGCCAAGTGACCAAATGTTACTGCTCTTACTGGGGTGTGGGTAACTCCCTACAAACCCAGAGGTAGGAGTGTGTTGGCCCCAAAGGGAGTTCACCTGTTTTCCTAGATGCATGGGGATGCCTCTTTGTGGCTGGGTGCTGTGTCCTATCATGGGCAAATTCAAATTACAGTCATTCATGTGTTGCTTAGCAATGGGGATAAGTTCTGAGAAATGCCTCTTTAGATGATTTTTATCATTGTACAAACACATTAGAGTGTACATATACAAACCTAGATGGTATAGCCTACTACACACCTAGGCTCTCTCTGTGTGTGTGTGTGTGTGTGTGTGTGTGTGTACATATTCGCCTATTGCTTCTAGGGCCATGATGAACAACGCCAGATTAAATCAAGTACAAAAGAAAACAATGCGATCAAGAAATGCTATAAACAACGAGATGCATGAGGCCGTTGCCAGCGTAACACTGCACACTGGTTTTGTTTTGTTTTGTATGAGGATTGAACCCAGGGGTGATTAACCACTGAGCCACATCCCCAACCCTTTTTATATTTTATCACGAGATAGGGTCCCACTAAGTTGCTTAGGGCCTCACTAAATTGCTGAGGCTGGTCTCAAACTTGCCATCCTCCTGCCTCAGCCTCCGGAGCCACTTGGATTACAGGTGTGCATGACTGTGCCTGTCTTGTATACTGTTTCACAGCAAACCATATATATTACACTCTAAAATAGCTCGGGAGACTGAGGCAGGAGAATTGCAAGTTTGAGGCTGGCCTCAGCAATTTAGATAGGTCCTAAGCAACTTAGTGAGACCCTTCCCTGTCTCAAAATAAAAAATAAAAAGGGTTGGGGATGTGGCTCAGTGGTTAAGCACCCCTGGGTTCACCCTCCAGTACCACAATAAATAAATAAAAGAACAATAAAAAGTATAGAATGGCAGACACATAAACCAGTAGCATTAGGCATTTATTGCATTATCAGGTATTAGGCTGTGTACATGGCTGTATTGCTCTACATTCATATGACTGACAGCACAGTAGGTCTGTTTGCACCAGCATCACCACAAACACAAGTAATGCATTGTACTACCACAATGTTGTGGCAGCTACAATGTCACTAGGCAGTAGGAAAGTTTTCAGCTCCATTATGATCTTATGGGACCACCCTCATATATGTGCTTTATTGTTGACCAAAATGTCTTTACGTGATGTGTGGCTGTAGTTCCCACATGTTCTGTGGCAAGACAAGGCTTTCTCCTTACACCACTGTGCCACCCTCCATTCTGGGGAGGGCTTGTTGCGGGGTGGGCCATGATTCCTGGGGCTCAAATAGCATCACTCTGATCCAGAGCTCTGAAGGGAGCAAGCTGACCATTGATGATTTGTGACCACTGACCAGACCACTCCGGAGGTCACTTGGAGCAACTCAGCTTCCACATGGTGACCTGGTAGTGCTCCTAAGGGAGACAAGGAAAGGGGTGCTGGGGTGAAAGAGAAGCACATGTCATTCTTCCATCGCAGGCATCTGGCCCCTCCCACCACTGGTCTTCCCCGGCTTGGCTGGACATGGTCTCTGTGAACACAAACCCCTGCAGCCATCAGCCTTTTCCTCCAGTGACCTTTTGAGCCAGGTTTTGCAGCCTGGGTGTCTGATTCTGCAGCAAGTGACTCATATCTGACTGTGGAGGCTGGGAGAGGAAAGACACCCTCAGGGCAAGGAGAAGAAGTTCAGCTAGTGCAGGGATGGGTGGGTGGGAGATAAACACACTGATTAAAACTTCAGCTGAGCTCATTCACCCAGCTACTTGCCAAGGTCCCACCAATGAGTCAGGGATGAGCTTATTGCTCAGACAAGAAACTTGGACCACTGGAGGGTCCAGAGAGGGAGAGCCCCTGGGAAGGGACTCTGTTGACCTTCACCATGAAAGTTATATTGTCTGAGGGTGGCCACTGCCACCAGGATCTGGCTGAGGCCCAGAGGCAAGCTGCAAACCTCACTGGGCCTGGTGAGGTTCTCCCCCCAATGGGGCTGGCCTCTTAGACTGGGTCTGGGTGAATGGGGCTGGAGTCCTGGGAGCGAGCTGGCCCTGGCTGAATGGAAACCTGAATTTTGTGAGTGTGTCAGGAGGAGATTATGGAAGCAAAAGAAATTCTTAGGTGCCTGTCAAGTATTCCCCAGATCAGTAAGGAGCTGAAGGACCAGGCCAACGATGAGCAGGAAGTGAGATGAAGCTGGAACAGCCTTGGCAGCCTGTTGCTGTGGCTACCCCAGTGCCAGAGCTGGGAGAGACAGGGAAGGTCCCTGTGGTCCCTGAGATGCCCGAGGAAGAGTCAGGATCCCAGTAGTTCAGGGGGAGCTGAGGCCTGATTGCATGGGAGAGCTCAGGCCTGGTGCATCCAGGAGGGGAAGCTGGTGCCTTTGCTCTACTCTGGGAGGTGGGTGGCTGAGTTACCCAGATACAGAGGAGCAATTTGATGATGGTGGAAAATGACCCAAAAAAATGACCAGAAAAATGACAAATGACCATGACCATAAACTGGATCATTTTCCTGTCTGCATTTTCTTCACAGGGCTCTCTCTCCCTTTAGCATACGTGAGTTGTAAGATGCCAGCTGGGTTCCCAACCGGAGGCCCCACCTGCCTCACCAGCTGCACTGGGGAGGAGAGAAGAGCGTGACAGGAGAGGCTGCACACCCCGTGTGGTGTCCTTATCCAACATCCTGAGAGCCTTCCTCAGAAGCCACAGAGGACATGTGAGGTTTGCCCGCCCATCATCCCTCACCCCTCTTGGGTAACAGACTCTCACAATCCCCTTGGGCTCCAGGAGTGAGCAGTGACTGGGACCTCAGCTAATCAGTTCATTCCTGTTTCAGTCAACTTTTTTGTCACTGTGACCAAAAGACCTGACAAGAACAATTAGAGGAGGAAACATTCATTTTGGCTCACAGTTTCAGAGGTCCTTGGATGGCCAGCTCCATAGCGCTGGGACGAGGGTGAAGGGCTCCTTGAGGAAAGCAGCTCAGGGAATGGCAACGAGGAAGCAGAGAGAGCTCCGCTCACCAGGGACAAAATATGAACCCCAAAGCCGAACCCTTGGTGACCTACTTCTTCCAGCTACACCCTGCCTGCCTACAGCTATGCCCAGTTAATCACATCAGTGGGTTAATTCACTGACTAGGTTAAGGCTCTCATCACCCAAGCATTTCACCTTTGAACTTCCTTGCATTATCTCCCTCATGAGCTTTTGGGAAACACTTCACACCTAAGCCATAACAATTCCATACCCCAGGCAGAGGACCTGATCCAATGCTAGTCAAGACATTCAGGACCTGCATCCTGTCCTTCCTTCCAAAGCTAAGCCCCACAGGATGGGAGCAGTACAGCAGTCCTCCTGCCACCACAGGAGGGAGCCCTGTGCTTCTGACACTCCATCCCCCACCCACTGCTGAGTCTGAGATTCAAACCAGCCCAGCAGAAACCAAGGGGTGGGGGCGGGGGAAGCAACAGACAGAGAGAGAAAAAGACAGAGTCAGAGACGGCCTGGGTCCTAAAGATCCCATTTGAGTCCTGGATCCAGCTGCTCCTGAATACTCCCTGGGACTTTTCAGTTATGTGAGCCACTACATTACCACTCTTTTTGGGGGTTAGGGGGTGAGGAGGGAAGTAGAGAGAGAGAGAATCAATTTTATTTTATTTATTTTTTCATCTGGCCTTTGTTTCTCAACACTTAGATGTGTATGTGGTGCTTGGGTTTGAACCCAGGTCTTCAGGCCTGCCAGGCAAGTGCTCCAACCTCTGAGTCACCACTCCAGCCCCAGCCTTCCCCTCCACCTTTTTTTTTTTTTTGGCATAAGCCATTTTGTGTTGGATTTTCAGTTACTCCCCACCAAACATCACCTGGCTAATAAATACAGGGAGGTGAAATAAATCACAGAAAGACACTCTTCGTGTTCCTGAAGGCTCAAATAGAAGTCAAGTGTGTGTGTGTGCGTGTACGCGCGCGTGCACAATTTTTATGCAAATTTTTATTTTAAATTTCAGCCCTACTTAGCTGTGATAAGGAACCCAGGGAAGCAGATTTTTATTGTGCTTGAGCTAGAATTTTAGAGCAAGAAGCTACATCTCAGAGAATCTGTGGTCACAGGGACAGGAAATGACTTTTAAGATGTGAAATTCGGGGGTCCCAGTGGAGCCTGCTGTCCCAGCTGTGTACCTCCAAATGGAGATGCTCCTTCTGGAGCTTTTTCGGTTTTCTTCTAATAAGGAACCTGACTCTTCATGGAATGTAATTTCGTATTTTATACGCAGCTTGACTCAGCTTTCAGCAGATAATACTATAAATACCTGGTATTTGTGCAGCTCAGTCTCTGCGCATCCTCACTCTGCCCTCCCCTCCCTCCTTCCCGAGTCCAAGGCAGAGCCACTATCCTCCCTCCGGTGGGACTTCGCCTTGCCCCGTGCCCGGTGGCCTCAGTTCCTTTGTCCTGTTTCTGCAGCTCCAGGCGCTGTTCACAGAATCCTCTTCAGTTGGGTGACTCTCTCTGGTGTCCCCACAGCCCTTCCACCTTGTCCACCTCCAAAGCCAGTTAACATGACCCCCACAGAAGCACACACATTCCCCCAGAGTACCCCATCACCGCTTGGTGGCCCAAACTTCCACCGTCTTGCCTACCCAAGCTCTTGGTCCTGCAGTTCCTCTCTAGACCTCACGGTGGCGCCCCTGAGCCCATCCACCTGAGCTAACTCCACCCTCGTGACCCAGAAGTTCAGCAGGGAGGGATCCTGACCCACAGCAGATGCTGGAGCAACTGCTTTGACTGATCACAGCCCTCCCTCTGGGCTGCCTCCCCTTCCGTACACCTGGTTCCTGTGCACAGTCTCTTTCATTCACAAATCCCCACGCCCACACCCACAGGTGTCTCCTCGCGCACACTCCCGCCTGCTCCCTCCCTGCATCCACTACACAAACTCCCCCGCTTCCCTTCACGCACTCTCTCTTGGGACTGGAGGAAATTTTTGTCTTCTGCAAGGCGCTCATATCCTCAGGTGGGCAGAGTGCAGGGATCAAGTATAGGCTATTGCAAATCTGGAGCAATTTACTCTGTTATATCCTAAGGATATTGCTCAATTCCAGAAAGAAACAGGAAGGGGTGGGGAGGGGAGTGGAGACTGGAGAAATGAAGGAGGACTCCACGGGTAAATCTTGCTCTTCACCCATCACCAAGCCCCGGGCTCCAGAGGCCCATTGTCTGTTTAGTTGTCTTTCCAGGTACTTTAGAAACATGCTCTTTGTCTTGGAAAACATTTAAACATTTGATCAATGCTTATTTCTCTGTCTTTAAATTCTGCTTCCAGAGTTTGAGTAAATTAATATACATACTAATGCTAGCCTTTTAAAAATAGTGCTGGGGATCAAACCCAGGGCCTCATGCATGTTAGGCAAGTGCTCTACCATGAGCTACCCCTTCAGCCCCTATATTAATGTTTATTATTTAGCTGTTAGATGTATGCCCTTGTGAAATACTTCACGAAAAGTGCCACAAGAAGCATTAATTTAAATCTTCACAATCCCATGTGTAGATACTGGCTATAACACTCATTTTACAGATGAGGACCCTTAGGTTCCAACCTACCCAAGTTCATGAAGCAAACATGATACAACTGCAGCTTGTTTCTTTCTTTCTTTCTTTTTTAAAGAGAGTGTGAGAGAGAGTATCAATTTTATTTATTTTTCATCTGGTCTTAGCTCTTCCAACACTTAGCTGTGTATGTGGTACTGGAGTTCAAATCTGGGTCCTCATGCATGCTGAGCAAGCATGCTATCACTGAGCCACTGCTCCAGGACACAACTGCACCTTTGCTGAGCCCTAATCTTAACAACCAAGATGGCATTAATATCTTAACTTTAGGAATGTCCATTAGATCTGAAAATCTCAACTCTGCTGGAGTCCCTTATTTTTCTAAAGTGCCTACAACATAGTTTGTTCTTTTCAAAGAATGAAATTGTCTCCTATGTATGTACTAAAACTTTGCTGTTCTGAGCCTTTCTTTTAAAATCCACTAAATGTGAGCTTCCCATGACTGGAAACATATCTGCTTCATCCTTCCATCCCAAGATTCTGCAGGACATCACTTGACCCATAGAGGTACCCAAGTCTATATTGGAAGGAAATAAAGTCAAATTCAAGTTTGTTGCTCTAGTTGTGTCCCAAATAAGCTCACACATAAGGGGCCTGCCAACAACAAAGAGAGCATTGAGTGATTAAGTCCTGCAAAGGTCAAATGCCCTGGTTACTCCTCACAATTCTTTACCTGCTCTTACCACTTTCAGAGTCTTTAATCTGGGTAGGAAGGTCACAAGCAAGTCCCCAATCTGAGCTACACAGGCTGCAACCTTGCAAGCCATCTTCCAGAAGCTGAAAACCCATCTTTCTCCTGAGTCTATTTCTCACAGGCCCATATTCTTCACAAACCCACCCAAATGGAGAAACAATCCCTTGCACACCTGACCATAGGATGCCCAAGAGAAAGATGTGTGATTTGGACATGAACTTGGATTTGAACCGTGACATAAGTAAGATGCTGAGTAGGTTGGTGTGAGCATTGGGGGTGATGTATGCTAAACAGCACAGGAGTTGATCCCAACTCCTTCCTTGCACGTTTCTGCCATGCCTGCTGGTTCCTCTTGGTCATCAGAAGCGTGCCCCAAAAGCCTGGGACCTGTGAAATGTTTTCATCATCTTCATCACATTCTGCTGAAGTTTCAGCTTTTCGTATTTACCCAAAAATAGTTCCTGCTAGGACAGCCTAACCTTCCGATCCTTGAAGTAATTCCTGAGATGGCCTCTTGCATCCCTGCCCTGCTTTTGTTTCCAATTTGCTCCTAAACTGGCCCTTGTCCCCAACCCCACCACAGGCCCCAGCACTTGTGAGATATTCAGACAATGGAAAACAGAATGTAGTCACACACATGGGGTGGGGGATAGATTATGAAAATGAAAAGTAAATAAATATGGATGTTGAAGACCTAATTTTGATAAGCGGATTTTCAAAATTAGCCATTTGCAAGAGTAGATTAAATGCATTTAATGTGGTGGGTGGAAGGAAGTCGATTAAGATGCACAGCAAACCCCATTTCAGCAGATTCCGGGGAGAAGGCATCGTGGGTCCCCTTTGCGGTGAGCGTGTTTGCCGGGATAAATGCTGAATGCCTTTTAAGAGCACTAATTTGCTGTTGTCGTGCTGGTAAACAGGCCTCCTGGAAAGGGGCCACTTGCTGCCTTCTGTACACGAGGTGGACCAGCAGGACAGGGAGGGGATTGACAGGGGGGCCCAGGCTGGGGTGGGTGGCCAGGCCTGCTGCGGAGGGAACAGCCTCTGGGCATGTGGGGGACCACTCACTGTCTGCCTGGATGCAGGAAAGCACCAAGGACAAAAGAATGACACTGGCTTTCCTATCACCTTCCCCAACCGTCCGCCTCCCCCAACCCTTCTCTGCAATGAGAATGCTGATCCCAGAATACCTTGCAGCTCCTCCATAGCAACAGTCGCCCTCCCAGCACTGCCTCTGCCTTCTTCCTTCCCGCTCCGTCTTCCTGCAGCCCACTCTGGTCCCCAGAGCCAGGCCTCCAGAGAGGGTTGGCATACCCCACGGGCAGGGGCCCGGTCTGTCTATCCTAGGAGGAGGGATAAGCAGGTGTTCATCAATGTGGACACCAAGGCCCAGCAGGAAGCAAGAGGGGAGAGGATGAGAACCCCCAAATGACCAGGTTCTGTCCTTCCTAGGGATGCCAAATTCAAGGACCTTAGAGTCCTGAAAAACACTGGCTGCATTTTAGGTTTGAGTAAACAAAGGAATGAACTAATATATTTATCGTTACCCCACGGCTGAGGTGCAGAGAAGCCAGGGATCGAAACAAACACATCCTGATATCTGAATGGGATCCCTGTCTCCAGACTTGGGGAACAATCTTAAGTTGCTTCCAGACCGTTCCTTATAGGACCTGAGACCCCAGGTCACCGTATGACCAATATCTCAGCCAGGATGAAGATAGAGCAATATCTCTGCACATAGAGGACACTCACCCAGCACTGGCTGGAGCCCAGGGGCTTGCCTTCACATACTCCATTTAATTCTCCCAGCTGGGAAGAATTCCTCATCCCACATAGCATAAACCCCACCACCCTGCAAGGTCTGACTGCATCTTCCCCCCACTGTTCCTCCCTCTGATCAGCCATCTTTCTGCTCCCTTAGCACACTACACCCATCCCTGCCCCCAGGACCTTTGCACGGGTCTTTCACTCTGCTCCGCCGCTACTCACACCAGGCCAGGAACTTGATCTTCAGGTCTCAGCTCAATTGCCAGCTTCCCAGTCATCAATCTGCACCAGCCCCAGCTTCTTCCTGCCTTCACAGCAGTTACCTCTGTTTGTTTCACTGATTGTTTATGATATGTATCATTTGTATACTGATCCCATGAAAATAGGGGCCTTGCCCAAGATCAAAGTGGTAAAGCCAAACTTGGAATCCACGTGTGTTGGCTGGAGAACCCTTTCCTGCCCCCTGTAAATGGTGGGGGTGGGGAATGAGCTGTTCTCAGGAACCTCTGAGCCAGGGTCCCCAGAGTCTTGGAAGCAGGACTTAGAGGAGGTTGACAGAGGAGATGGGGTGTAATTTCCTGTTTCAGAGATGAGGCAACTGAGGCAGGGAGGTGGAGCACCCAGCTATGCTCCCTAGGCTTAGAAGTGGCAAAAGGGACCCAAACCCAGACAGCCTGGGGTAGGGAAGGAGGAAGTTAAGGGGGATTCTATCCTCACTGATTCAACATGTCAATCGGAGGTAGTGGTTCCCAAATGTTTTGAAGAAAATGGCTGCAGTAATTGTTCCTTCAGGTCACTTTCATGGCCCCATCCTTAGTGACTCACTCAGCAGGCCTGCATGGGGTCCAGAGTCTGCACATTTAACAAGCACCCCCAGGTGGCTCAGGGGCAGGGGCTACAGGGAACCTCACACTTTGATTAGAGGGGAGTCATCCTGCTTCAGACCAGAGGAACCACTACTGCAGTGCTCCCTCCTGAATCATCACCACCTCCTTCAGTCTAGCCCAGTTCCCTCCCCAATCCTTTCAAAATTGAGGCCACCAGAGATCGATGCTGCGCCTTGGGTGCTGTCAATCAATGTAATCTGAAAGTCTTCTGTGAAGCCTTGTGGGTGGACAGGAGAAGGAAAGGCATCTGGTCAAGTTCCTCCCTGTTATCCCTTCACCTGGCCAGGATCACCCCAAAAGTGATCTAATCCCCACAGCAGTGACACATGCTGGGGGTGGAGTGAATAAGCAGCCACACACCAAGGGACACGGCTGGCAGATTGAGACAACCAGGGTTCAAAGGAGAAGGCCCCCTCCACATGGCCCCCCAACTTCCCAGGTCCCTTCTGCTGCCAAGACCCGTTCCATCTGAGATGGGTGGGAGGGCTGGATATGCACCCCCAAATGCAGCAGGCAAACAAGCCAAGTTGTTCCACTTCTGTCATCAGAGAAGAGACCCCAGTAAAGGATGCTGTCCTGTGTGTGATACTTCCTGAGCCAGCTCCAAAGGCTGGGAGGGACGCTGTGGCTGTGGCTGTCCTGCTCTGCCTGGTGTATGGGTGCTGGTCTATTATTGACGGCTCATCCCACTACTCCACGGTCATGGGGCTCACAAGGAACACCGGCATGGGCAGAAGGGCAGCTTGGTGTCTTCTGCTTTTTGCAGCGCTGGAGGTCCATCCCCGGCCTTGCACATGCTGGACAAGCACTCTGCCACTGAGCAACACCCCCAGCCCCAGAGGAGGAGGCCTGGAGATTAGAAGTTTGCAGTGAGCATGTCTTGGGTACTAACCTCATGCCAAGCTCCACACCAAGCACTGGACAAGGATCATTCCCGACCAGATGCTGCACACAGAGGCAGGTTTGGCTTCTGTGGAAGGTGGGTGTGCTGGGTCTACAGCCAGAAGCACCATTGACAAGCACCTGGGCACGTGATAAAGCCTGTTGCTAAAATATTAAGATGATTCCATCCCGGGTGAAGCATAGCTGCTGCTTTGGCTCCCACAGGCTCCTAGCTCCTCAGCCCGGCCATTCTGTCTCCTCCACCAACCTCTGGGGCCCCCCAGACCTGCCTCATATGTGGCTGCCCACAGCCCTGATGGCCCCTTGGATTGTTAAATACTTTGACCATAACCTTGGGTTTCAGGAGAGGATTTGGTACAGATCTGACTCCAGTCCTTCCTAAGCTACAGATATCTCTGTCCCCGAAGAGACTGACACCTGATTCTGCAGACAGAGCCCCAGATGAAAGCCTCGGCCAGTTACAGCTATGGACCCAGATATGCCCAGAAATGATCATTCCCCTAAACCTCGATTTCCTTCTTCATTAAAAACAACTAAAGAATAGGCGTGATGCCTGCCTCAGGGGGCTGTCTGTCTCGAGGGTCCTCGGCCAGGCACGTGCAAGTGCTCAGAGGCTCCCAGCTCTGTCTGCTGCAGCCTGGCGCTCCGCTCCTGCCCCCACCAGGGCCCTTTCTTTCCTGACGACCAATATTTTAAAATTAGTCTTCAGTTCTGAACAAGAGCACAAATCATTAGAAGTTTTCATCTGGGACCTGTTTTCATCTGTATTTGCAGATCTTCAGCCCGGGGTCGCTGCGGTTTATTGTTTGGGCTTTCTTTCTTTTCCATTGTTGCGACGGCTATTTTCTGAATCCTGTTGCCTGCATTGGAGGGGAGCTTGGGCCTCCCACACAGTGCTCAGACAGGCCTTCTCCGGCTCCCAGGTGGAGGGAGAGGGAAATTGTGAGCTCAATTCCAGATGGCTTAGCGATCCACAGAGGGATGGAGAGCCGCAGAGGAAGAGGAGCCTTTGAGTGCTGAGGTTAACAGTGGCAAGGCCCATTACCCCTAGCAGCCTCACCCCCAAGGAGGGGAGGTAGCTGGAAACATAGGAAAATAACATCAAAAATGGGAAAATAATATCAAACCAGCCACGGGATGGTGGAGATTGGTGGAAGTTCCATGCCTTCCCAGCACTGGGACTGGGGGCGGAGGGCATAATTCCAGAATCTGAGAAGACACGACGGGGAGGTTGGCAGAAGGATCTGTGATGCTAACTGATACAGAAACAACTAGGAGGGGAATCCACAGTTAGGAAAGAAGAGAGAGAACGAAAGCGAGCCGGTGCCTCGAGCCCCCGTCTGTGCACCCCTCCACAGGCCACCCTTGGCCTCACCTGCACTGCCCGCTGGGTAATGAGGGTCTGGGTCTGTTCCAGACACAGGGAGCTTCCTTCCTGGGAGAACATCTTTTTGTCCTTGAGCTCAGGCGGTGGGGTGATAGATAGATAAACAGGCTCTGAGAAGAGAGGAAAGTAGCCCAGGGTCACTCAGAGAATTAATATCATAATTGAGAATAACAACTAGTCCTCCTATTTACTAGATAAAATAGCACCAGGGGATGTGCTGAGAGACAAGAAAATAGAATTTGAAATCATTTTTTATTTCTCTGCAAATGTAGTTGGTGTTGGATTTTTTTTCCCTCTCCCCCGGAGATGCTGGAGCTGCCACTGTCTTTTTCTCTGTCCGTGTACCGATTGCCTAGATGCAGGATTTCACTTCCTCCCACGTGCCAGGGCAGTTTTTCAGAGCAGGATGTTGGCATGGCTGCAGAGAATCATCGGAGTGGCTCGAGTGTCTCCATCAAGTTCCCATCAGGCCGCCCCAGGACAGGTGTGCATCTGGATGCTGACCGTAGCCACGAGCTCTCCCCTGTATCAGGAGGCTGGAGATGGAGGTTCAAATCCCAGCTCCGCCTGTGCTGGGGCCCTTTGAGCAAACTGCTTGACTTCTTTAAGCCTTGAGTTTTCCTTTCTGTAAAATGAGGCTACTCTCCTAAGGTCATTATGAAGATCAAGAGTAATCGATGCGCTCAAAGCGTCTCGGAGTCAGTAGGCGTCAATGGGTGGCCGTGTTGCCGGAGATACCATCACTGCACACAACTGTTAAACTGGAAGGGTTTTTAGGGCAACTTGTGGGAGAACTTTCAAGAGCTATGAAATTAATTGGAGGGTGTTAACTGTAGAAATACAGTAACAGAGGAAAATTACCTCTGAAGAATTACAACAAAGCAATTAGCTTGAAAGCAAATGATGTCGAAGACGAGTAAGGCACATGAGAACAGCTGTCATGTGGAGACCCAGAAAGCACAGCCCATCAGTCAAGAGAAGGGAGACCAGGACCTCCGGGCTGGAATGAGGCCAGGGTGAATGTGAGGCCCTCGGGTTGCCCTCGCCAGGAGGAAGTGAGAAACCGGGGCTGCGAGTGGATGGAAACCACAGCCACACAGTTAAGAGCAGGTTCCCAAACAGCAGGGCAGACAGAGGTGCAGAGGGCAGACCTGGTGTCTCGTCTGTTCCTCTGTTCACTGTGTGACTTGGGCACATCCTGAAGGAGACTGGAGATCACAGATCCCAAGATCTTTCCCAAGCCCCAAATCTAGAAGTCTAGGTGCTCTGGAATGTCAGGGGCAGCGGGGAGAAGGGAGCCATCAGTCCCAGCTAGACCAGGAAGGGTGAAAAGGATTAGTTTGAAATAGAAACTAAACTAGAATCTCTCTCTGGGTGTTGGGCAAATCACTCCACCTCAGGTTCTCAAGCACCAAATGGGAAGAGGACCTTACCTGCAGAGGCTGTCGAGAGGGGTAAGTTGGATAAAGCATATGAACACAGCCCCCTCCCCCGCCTCCCCAGTCCTATGAACTAGCATTGTGCTGCTTCCTGGCCACGTTTGCCTTGCCTGGGCCCCTGCCCTCTTCGAAGCTTAGGTAGAATTAACAACCCTCCTCAGCTCCCTTGGCCCCTTGGAGTAAGCCAAGACAATGAGCATATCCCTTCCTCCTGGCTACAGTCTGGTTTAAGGAATATGCATTGACTTAAGCCAGACCTAGAAGAAAGAATCTGGGGGGTTTTGCCAGAACTGTGCAGTCACATATATGCTTTCCCCATCATATCAAGCAGGAAGCATGTAATCTCAGGAACAAGAAGGTATTTTCACAGGAAATCCTGGATTCAGCCATACCTGAAGCCACGCTGCTATGTGAACCAACTTATTTCTTGTTTCCTCAAGCCAACCTGGTCTATTTTCAGCAGCTACTTAATAAAGACGCTCCCATCCCACTCAGTCACCAGCTGATTTGGAACTGAGATGCCCTTCTCATCGGTGTGAACTCCAGGGTGGGTACTGTCAGCTCCCACCCGCTCCATCATTCCAGCAGCAGCAGCAGGTTGTCCAACACAGCCATTTGCTGCCTGGCACGGCCCCTCCACCTACTCAGGAGCACCACACCCTCACCTTGCTGTTAGGCATTGCCAGGAGCCAAGCTCCTCTCAGCTCTGGGCCCCTGTGCAGCCAGGCTCAGAGCTGCGTTAAATAAAGACTGCAGCCCTGAAACTGTTCAAATGGATCTACATCAACGAGGACAGCGAGGGGACGCCTTTAAATAGATCATCACCAAGAGCAGCCAGGGCAGGCGGAGGTCGCCTCCGCAGTGCTTCCCCACGGTTCCCAGACCCCTCCTCCAGCTGTGTTTAGCACACCTCAGCCCCACCTGTCGTGGATTAGTGTGCACACTAGTGGCTTAAGGGATGGGCTCAGTGACAGTGGGATTTCAGGCATCCTAAAACTGTGACAGAACCACAACAGAGGAGCCTCTCCAACCCCTGGAGCTGCCTGTGAGCCGCTGTGAGCCGCTACTGCTACCGTTCCCCCTATCTTTTTCCCTTCTCCCCAGGGGCTGGACCTGAGGCCATTCCGTGCAGATTTGTGCTAGTCCTCAGG
This sequence comes from Aplodontia rufa, assembly GCA_004027875.1. Classification (NCBI taxonomy): domain Eukaryota; kingdom Metazoa; phylum Chordata; class Mammalia; order Rodentia; family Aplodontiidae; genus Aplodontia; species Aplodontia rufa. The sequence goes on along the minus strand of PVKS010017140.1, from coordinate 25,585 downwards.
GAGGATGGAGGGAGCCAGGAGCCTTACGGCTGTGGGCACACCCACCTCGTTGGTGCTGAAAGTCCGATTCCAGGTTGGCCCGTGTGGGATCCATCATGCACTACAGGACCTTGAAGGGAACGTACAGTGGAGCTGGTCCCTGAGAAGGCAGGGCTTCCCCAGGGTGATGTTGCTACAGATCTCTCTGGGTGGCCAGGGGGCCCTACCCTCACCCAAGGAGCCTGACTCCCCATATCCTCACCAAGTGCCAGGCACTGGTATAAGAGTCTTAGGTGCATGGCCCTATTTAATCCTTAAAATTAGCCTATGAATTTAGCATTGTTCCTCATTGTACAGAGAGAGGATCAGAGAGGTCAAGTAGCCCACCTAAGGTCACCCAGCCTCGGAGCAGCAGAACCAGGATTTAAGCCCAAGGGGGCTGACTCCAGAGCCCCAGACCTTGACCTATACACTACAAGGCCTCCCTTTTAGGCCCTACATCTATATTCTACTATTGATATTGGCTGCTATTTATTGCCTGCCATATGCCAGGCACCAAGCAAGGCAGATTACAGTCTTTATTTCATTCTCTATTGATAAGTATCCATTACACAGATGAGGACACTGAGGGCCAGAGAAGAGATGCGCCTGACTTCAGATCACTCAGCTGGTAAATGACCATGCTGGAATTGCAACTTGGGTCCATCTGATTGCAATGCCCACGCTGCTGCCTGGTGAGGTCTGAGAATTATTGAGTTGTAACAGCCTACGAAGAATTTTTTCTTTTTAACTTTTGATTCATAAATTATTATAGATTCACAGGAAACTAGAAAGATAGTACAGAAAGGTCCCATGCACCTTTCAGTGGGGTTTCCCCCATTGAGTAAATCTCACATAACTCCAGTTTGACACCAAGACCAGAAAACCAGGACGTTGCGTGACGGTCACTCTGTCATTTCACGTGGAGATCCATGAAACCTCCATAGCAAACAAGACAGCACTAGTCTGTCATCACCCAGGTACCCCTTTGAGTTCTTCATTGATGGTCATACCCTTCTCCATCCCTAATCCCTAGCAACCACTAATCTGTCTGTCATCTCTATAATTCCACCATGTTGAGAATATTGTGTAAAGAGAGTTAAACGTTATCTTGTGAAATTGGCCTTTTCCACTCACAAAGACCTTATTTTAAAATAAACATTTATGGAGTGTCTACTGTGTATCAGACACATGTTAGTCTCTTTCAGGAATACATTGCACAAAACTCTCTTTGGTTGCAAGTGATGGAACCCAACACAAACTGTGTTTGAAAAAGGAATGTATTGGCATTCGTAACTGAAGAGTCCAGAGGTGGATCTGGCTTCAGGCCCAGCTGGATCTAGGGGCTTGTTAAGGACTGCTTTTATTCTCCATGTTTTGGCACTGCTCTCTGTGCTGGTTTTCCTTGAAGGCTGGCTCTCACCCTTTGGCAGCCACCCATAGCTCTGGCCCCACAACCCGCTCATTGACAAACATAGGGGGAAAAGTACCCCTTTCCTTGATAAATTTCCAGCAAAGTTTCTGGCCACGATTGGTGCAGTTTGGGGCTCACCTGACTCTGGGCCAATCAATGAAGATGGCAGCAGTTTGCAGTGCTCTGATTGGTTAACCCTTGGTCACTCATCTTCTCTGGACAACCTTGCCCAAATCACAGGGATTTGGGGAGTAATGAGGGGGAAAGGGCTTAAAGAAAATTTGAGGTGCTGTTTTCAGAGGAAGGTGAATAGGTTCTGAGCTTTGGAATACCTGATGGTATTCTACATCCTCAGCCTGGCTGGTTTATTTTTCAAAATCAGTGAAGACAGGCTCAGAAAGGCTAAGTAGCCACCCAAATTCAGACATCCTGGTTCTAGGAAAAAGCCCTACAAGAACTTGAACCCCAGGCTTGTGACTCTGGTTGACTTTCCCCTCTTCCAACCTTTCTGTGCCCCATCCCTTTGAGAAATGCAGTTCCACCCACTTCCATGCTCAGAAGCAAACATGGAAAGTCTCCAGCACCAAGCTAAGCTGGGCTTATCCCCGAATTTTATATGAAGTGTTCCTTCCTGCCTTGGCCTGGCTATGCCAAAGGTTGAGACTCAGCAAATGAACCTTTGGACCCAACAGGGCTCTGGGGGCTCAGGTGGAGGCTGGCTCGCTTGGGGGCCTCCCCGGCTTGTAGGCTGGCACAGAGCTGCTCACAGTCACATCCCCACGTGTGTGCAGACCCTGGCACCGTCCCCACGCGTGGGCTGCCACGTGGCTCTGAGAGAGCCAGGGAAGAGACGGCTACCGTCCAACCGCGGGAACAGACAGATGGAAAGAGTGACTCAGGCCTGAGGCCAGATGTGGCCAGAGGAGAAGAGTAAACAGGAAGGCCAGAGGCCAGACCAGCTTGCCCCGCAGAGCCTGGCAGGTGTGGTGGGGGCCTGGACAGTGACAGACAGACTGGAGATGGGGACAGGGGAGATGGATGGCTGCATCGGGCTCAGCCGAGTGAGGAGAAGCAGACAGATGGTCTCGTTAAAGAAACCAGCCCGCGTGAGGGAACAGGGCCTGCATCAGAGAGGGGGAACTGAGGTGCTGCTTCCTGGCTAGGGCTCCTCCAGGCCCGGGTCCTTCTGCCTGGGGCCAGGGTCCTGACTGCTTGTCTGCCTAAGGTGTGGGCAGGCGGTTCCCCTGCACCTGGCCCAGGTGTACTCGGCAGCTCAGAGCACGGCTGGTGGAACAAGAAGCCCTGGTTCCAGGACAGCCCCACTCCCAGATCCTCATTGCTGACAACACTGGTTTTCAAGCATTTGCCACTCAACGTGCATCGCCTCTGCCTTGGATTCCTGTCCCATCCAATTGGGACCTCTCCCCTCGGGCCCCCCATGATGACTCTCCCCCCAGCCAGTAGCCTCTTCCTGCCTGGAAGCAGAAGTACCCCGTCTGCAGCAGCCGTCTCTCTCCAGCCCAGGACACCGACACCACTGTAACTCACCATAGCCTCGTCACCCACCGAGCTACTCCTCTCCATTCCCTCGCGGGCTTTGTGCTCCAGGACAAGGGCTGGGACTGTCTTGATCCCGGCCAGGGTAGGTGCTGAATAAACGTGTGTGGCCTGAGTCCTCACAGCTGCGAGAGGGAGGCCTTCCCAGTCCTGTCCCTGTCCCTGCTTGCTTTTCCCCTTGGCGCTTACCCTGGGTCATGGACCCCGGTGTCCAGAGACTCCACGGGGCACCCTTGCTCTCAGTATCCTCTGTGCTTCTCTGCACCACTGGACCCGGGTAGATACCACTATCTGAGGAAACAGAGTGTTCGAGGGCAAGGAAAGGAGGGGACCAGCAGTGTTTCAGAAGATGAGGGCCAGTGCTGAGGCCGGCACCAGGCTGCCTGCTCCCAGATCCTGCTGCTCCACAGGCCCTGTCTCAGGTACCTTCTGCTGACCCTTTCTATCCTGATGTCAGGGAAGCACATCTGACCCTGAGCTAGCCACAGGAGCCAGGGTGAATAATGGCCATCAAGGATATTGAAGTCCCAATCCCTGGAACCTATAGCAAAGGGGACTTTGCAGATGGGAAGGTTGTCCTGGCCTATCCAGGTGGGACCTACATGTAATCACAGGTCCTTACAGGAATGAGGCAGAGGGAAATGAGAGCAAGAGTTTGGGGTGATACAAGAAAGAGGTCCTGAACCAAGGGCCCAGGTGGCCCCCTGAAGCTGCAAAAGGCCTCCAGATGGATTCTCCCCGAGAGTCTCCAGAAGGAGCCGGCCCTGCCAGCTCGTTGGCATTAGCCCAGTGGCACTGATTTGGGACTTCTGGTCTCCAGAGCTATGGGAGAATAAATTTGTGTTATTTAGAATGTCACCAAGATAAACTGTTTCTGTTTGGCAAAATGAAAAAAGTCCTGGAGATCTATTGCACAATAATATAAATATACTTAACACTACTGATCTAGACACTTTAAAACGGTTAGGAGGGTAAATTTTGTTATGTGGTTTTTTACCTCAATTAAAAAAAAATAAAACTTTTTTTTATTTAGTTTTTCCTGTGGCTTTCTTTGCTCCGATATTTTGTTGTGTACGTGGTGCTGGGGTTTAGAACCCGCGTCCTTGCGCATGCCAGGCAAGTGCCATAACCGCTGAGCTACCACTCCAGCCCCACAATTTTTAAATTTAAAAAAAGTCACCAAACATGGAGTCATTTGTGCCAGCAGCTGTGCAGCTGCAGGAAGCTAATGCAGCCAGCTGTGATTGACCAGACCTGGGGATGCCCAGCCTGTTTGTCTCAGGAAGGTCCATGCAGGCATGGTGAGTGTCCTGGGGTGCAGGGAGGGGACCGGCCAGATAGAGAATCCCAGCTCACCACACACCTCCCTTCCTCCTATCAGTGGCCCTAAGCAAATGCTTCTCTGATTTTCCAGCTTCGCCACGAGGAAACCGAGTCTCAGAGATACACTGACGCGCCCAGGGTCACACACCAAGGAGCAGAGCTGGAATTTGAACCCCGGGTTCTTAGTCACTTGCAACCCTCGGAGCTGTCCCAGCCTAGGCGCAGGTCCACAGGTGCTCAGATCCCAAGCACTGCTTTCCAGCAGCTGGTGAAAGAGCCCTCAAATCACCTGCTTTCTCTCTGTAACCAGGCAATCTCTTCCAGTTAATCATAGACCAGTGAGTCTCATTCTGTCCCGATAACGCCCACAAGTATATCTGAGATTACCTGGAAAAGTACAGAGAAAAAAATGAGCTAGCATGCCACACGCGGTTCTCGAAGGCCCCCGAGCGCAGCCTGAGATGGCAGGTGGGCTGCGAACCGGGGCGGGGGGCCTGTTCCACCGCAGAGGGGTTCACTGGGCCTGCACTGCCTTTGGCATTGTTTTGTGTTTTTTTTTTTTTTAAGAGAGAAACAACTTTATTTAGTTTTTCACATGGCCTTAGTTGCTCTAACACCCAGTTGTGTACGTGGTGCTGGGGTTTGAACCCGGGTCTTCGTGCTTGCCAGGCAAGCGCTGAAACCACAGAGCCACCGCTCCAGCCCTGGCGTTGTTTTTAATTGGTGCTCAACATTTAATACCAGAAGATTCCTCCTTGAATTAAAAAGGTAGAGCAGCACTGAGCTCCGTCTCGGTGTGGCCCAGGGCACGCTGTGCAGTGCTACGGTGATGAGCACCCCTCGAGGCCCGGGGCTGTCACACAGCCATTTGTTTCCTGCTCAGGGAGCTCTGCTCCACACAGTCACAGGGGGAACCAGGCAGATGGAGGCACTGCCACCTTTTGGTGACAACTTAGACACATAGGGTCAGTTGTTGTTTCAGGAAGGGACAGGATGACACATAGCTTAAGCATGTCACACACATTTGACTTCTCACATTTCATCTACTAAGACTAGTCATTTGGCTCATCTGCACACCAAAGGAGCTGAAAAGGACAGGCTTCTGTGAGTACTGGTCTTGCTGACTCTGATCCTGTGGATGCTCATCTACCATACTTCCCCATTTGGCAACAATTCACTGGAGCAGAGTGTGCTTTGCTTCCCTCAGGGCTGCCATGAACCAGTGTTCAGGATGTACACTGCACGATTCCAGGAGGCACCATTCATACAGCAGCTTCTGGGATTGGTGCTCCTTGCATTTGTGCAGTCCACAACCTTGAGGATCGTCCATGGCAGCCCTTCCATCCCCAGACAGGCTCCTATACCCTAATTTGCCCCAGTGCCAGACTATCTTCACTGATGCCCCTGTAGCATTTCAGCTGCATCTTCTGTCTTGGAATCACTAAGTGATTCCAAACCCAAAGCAAATTCCTCATGAATATAAGCTTCCTGAAGGATAAAGTTCAACCCCTTTGCAGGGCATTAATTGAAAGAGTTTATAAATGGTTCTCAGCTTTATTTTTCAGTAGCGTCCCTCCTGGCCTCACACCCCTGCCTCCAGGTGAACCTATGCACTTGTCGATAATTCTTTTTTTTTTCTAAGAGAGAGAGAGAGAATCAATTTTATTTTCATGTGACCTCTGTTGCTCCAAGACTCCACTGTGTATGTGGTGCTGGGGTTTGAACTTGTGTACTCATGCATGCAAGGCAAGTGCTATAACCACCAAGCCACTGCTCCAGCCCTCCCTCCCGTGTCAATAATTCTTTTTTTTTTTAACAACTTTATTTAGTTTTTCACATGGCCTTTGTTGCTCTAACACTTAGTTGTATACGTGGTGCTGGGGTTTGAACCCGGGTCCTCGTACTTGCCAGGCAAGTGCCGAAACCTCTGAGCCACCATTCCAGCCCCCGTGTCAATAATTCTTAAGGTGAGTTAAATGACCTGGACCTTCAAGGTGCTGCATGAAACAAATCAAAATGGGGATGCTATATCTTTTTAAAGGCTCTGACAAGGGCTGGAGCGGTGGCTCAGGGGTTTCGGCGCTTGCCAGGCAAGCACGAGGACCTGGGTTCAAACCCCAGCACCATGTACACAACTGAGTGTTGGAGCAACTAAGGCCATGTGAAAAACTAAATAAAGTTGTTTCTCTCTTTCTCTGTCTCTCTCACTGTCCCTCTCTCTTTAAAAAAAAAAAAAAAAAAAAAAAAAAAATAAAGGCTCTGACAAGTTCTGCGTTGACAAAACCAATTTAACTTTGTTTAATCTGGTGTTTGCCAACTTGTGTTCTTTTCTTGAGCAAAACCCATGTTGACCTAGGAGAAGGAATGGCCATTTACCCAACACATCCTGGCTATGTGTTTATGTCCATATCATTTTCTCTTCCTCAAGTCAGCCTGACAACTCCTCCTCATCCTTAACTATGATTCTTATCATGGCCTATAGCATACTGAATAATTCCCTCTATGTCAGGATTCTTGGACTAGGAATTCTGCAGGTCTGACCCCTTCTGAGCCATAGACCATGCTGCCTCCTCTATGTGGCTCACTGAAGCCATACCCAGGCCCTGAAAGGAGAACTTTCGTGGCCCCTGGCACTCATCACTATGCTCTGTCTTTCTCCTTCCCTCGAATAGGCAAGACCTCTGGACTTGGCCACCTATAATCATGCTTTTCCTTGGAGCCTCTCAGAGTTGTTACACTGAGAGCTGGGGGTGTAAGTGCTTGCCTGGCATGCAGGAGACCCTGGCTTCAATTCCCTAGCAACACACACACACACACACACACACACACACACACATACACACACTCTTACATTTAACGACTCCTTCCTTTGTTCCTTCATTCATTCGTCTTTAGAGTCCCCACATATGTGCCAGGCACTATTCAAACACTGGGGAGACGTCAGGGTGAGCTTCTCTTTTCATAGCCACTTAAGCAGCAGAAAAATAAGCAAACAGTGACTATGTCAGGTGGTGACACACCTATGATGAAAACCTGAGCTGAGCAGAGGGGCAGAGAGTATGGGGGTCAGGGAAGGAGGATTTCCTTTTATTCGGAAAGCCTAAAGCCCTCTTTGATAAGGTGACATTGAGCAGAGATCTAAGGAAGAGAGAGAGAGGGAGAGGAGGGGGGCAGTTGGTTATCTGCTGCAGGGAGAAACCTCTGGGTCAAGAGAACACCAAAAGCAGCGGTCTTGCTGGGCCCTGTGGCGTACACTTGTAATCCCAGTGACTCGGGAGGCTGAGGTAGGAAGATCACAAGTTCGAGGCCAGCCTTAACAACATAGTGAGACCCTCAACAACTTAGCAAGATCCTCTCTAGAACTAAAAAGAACTGGGGAAGAAAGCTCAGTGGTAGAGCATCCCTGGGTTCAGTCAAACCCCAGTCTACAAGCAGGTCTTGTAGGGTATTGTGCCTGCAAGGAGGCCAGGTGGCTGGAACCAACGTGAGCAGGGAGAAATGGGGATGTGGTTCTTGGCCCTGTGAAAGTGGGCTTAAACAAGGAACAGGGTAGGCATGGGGGGCTCTGAAGGTGTGTCTTGCCTCAAGAACCCTGCGGTGTAGAGGGATTGACGCCTGCTGTATTTTGGATGTTGCTTGTGCTCGCAGATTGATGTGTTGAAGGCTTGTCCCTCAGAATGATTGGGTACCTTGAGGAGGTGGAGCTTAGTGAGAGGTCCTTAGGGCCCTCAGAGGCATTAAGGTAGCTCTTGAGGGACTCTAGTTAGCTCTCAACAGAACAAGCAGTTATATAACCCTCAGCCTGACCCCTGAGTCTCTTTTTGTATCTGGAAATGTGATCTTTTCCTTCACACATGCTCTGATGGTTGTCACACTATGTGGTCCTCACCAGAGCTTAGCTGATGCTTGTGCCATGCTCTTGTACCTCCAGAATTGTGAGCAAAATGAACCTCTTTTCTTTATAAACTACCCAACCTTGGGTATTTCATTATAGTACAAAAAATGGACTAGTACAATGTCCACACCATCGTGGGAGTGACCAAAGTCCTATCACAGGCCTTGACAGAGACCTCAGACTGGCCCACTGACAAGGGTGGGCTTCCATCCTGACCCTTTGGAAGAGAAGGGGGCTGTAGGACAAAGCGGGGCTGGTCAAAGGATCCAGCATACAGGAAGCAAGGGGACACGCAGCCTCCTCCTTGCCTGAGCACTCTTTCCAGCAGTGGTGGTATCAGAAGAACTCAGAATCCCAAGACTCCGGAGGAAAATGTGGCTTCTATTCAGTCTGTGACCTCAGCAAACAACTTGACTACTCCGGGCTGCATCTCCTGCCTGCGTGGACAAGGTCTTCTTCAGTGTGTGGGTAAGCATGATCAGGGGCCTCACCTCCCCAGCCACAGCACAGCTCCCACCCCAAAGAGGGTCTAGAACCCAGATCATGCTCTTGGGATCTGCCCCATGGAGACTCAAGCTCATAAGCCACTTGTGACCCACATAGCACCTAGAAACCTGGGCACTTCCTTACTCAGAAGTCCAGATTTCTAATTCTTCTTCGAAACTTAGCATGCCTGGGGCTGGAGTGGTGGCTCAGCGGTTATGGTGCTTGCCTGGCATGTGCGAGGATGCGAGTTCGAACCCCAGTACTACAAATACAATGAAGTGTCAGCGCAACAAAAACCACATGAAAAGTAAATAAACTAAATAAAGTTAATGTTCCCTCTCTCTGTCTCTCCCTCTCACTATGCCTCTCTCTTAATTAAAAAAAAAAAAAAAAATCTTAGCATGCCACCACAACGGACCTGTCTTGCATGTGCCTCCACCAGCTGGAGGCCCCAGGATTCATTCCCAGCTGCCTCCCACCTTGCTGGCATGGCTGTGGGCTTTGGAGTTAGTGAGCCCTGCCTTCCCGAAGGGGATGAGGGCTCCAGCAGGGGCTGCACTCCCTGTTGCCCTTAGAACTGGAGGACAAATCTTCTCCCACACGCCCCAGGACCAGAAGCACTCACACCCCTGCAGACTGAGATCCTAGTCAGTCCCACATGGCACTGATGTGCCCTCTCCTCCCCCACCCCCGCTATCCTTCATCAGCCACAGGGGTGGGCAGGATTGAGGGGCCTGTGTCTAGGGTTTACCCCCACCTGCCTCCTGGCCAGAGAAGGAGGCTCAAACAATGGGAAGGGCCCCTGGAGTGGGTCCGGGGAGCCTCCGGATAGCTAAAGACAGTTGTATCCCAGCCCTCCATGCCAGGAGAAGCCAAGAGGGGAGGAACAACAGCATGGGCACAAACAGTGTAGGAGCCTTGTCCCACTGACTGACACCTCTCAGACAAGGGTGAAGGGCTTCTGCCTGTTCTCCTATCTCCTCCTGCCTCTGGAGCCAGTAAAACCTGGCAACTTACACTTGCATCCTCTGTGTGATCCAAGAGAGTCCCTTAACCTCTCTGGGCCTTAGTCTGGGCTGGTGAGAAAGAAAGGGCGGGCCTCGATAGTCTCCAGGGATACTTCTCACTCTGAAAGCCTCCAATTCTAACAGGAATCTTTATGACTTCAACATATTGATAAGCAACTCCACGTGCCTGGCAGTGCACAGCAGGGTCCTGATGGCAAGCCCAGGCAGAGAGGAGATGACTTCCACAAAACCAGCTTGGGGGATGGGCCTAGCACATTTCAGGTGAACAATAAATATCTCCTGTGATTGCTATCATGGTGCTGTCCCACTTTTCGATGACAAAGCTAGGCGTTGAAGAGGTTGGTTACCTGCCCCAGCCAAGGGCTTGTATGAGGCCCACTGTTGCTCAGGACAAAAGCTTCCCTAGAGGTGACCACTGGCACCCTCCCCGCCTGCCTCTGATCTGCTCCCTGCCCCTCAGCAGGCCCTGCCCTGCCGGCAAGAACAGCTCTGGTTTCCTTGGCCACCCTTGGGGTTTCTCAGGGCTCTCTGGTTCCTACCTGCCTGGGGAACTAGGCAGGTCATCTCAATGTCCCATTACCCACTAACCCTCCCCACCCCGGCTTCTGTTCATGGGGTGAACTGGTTTTAGACCAGGGGTATCCCAACTGGAAAGGACCTGGAGGGCATCCCACCTGAGAACTGCGTGGGCCCCACTGGTCCTGGTGCTTTCTAAGCCCTAAGGATCCCTTTGAAGAGACTTCATCTCTTTCCAGGGCCTCAGCCCTGAGCAGGGTGGAGGAGCCAGGACTGAGCTGCTCCTTAGGCTGTGCCCCAGGTCCTTCCCTCCGGTCCAGGGGTCCACGAAAATCCCCCTCCCCGCAGAGCAGATTCCTGCTGTGAGCCCTGGTTGGGAGCCCCTAGCAGTGAGGTGCATCATCTGGAGGTGGCTTTCTTATCAGCTCTCAGTGTCTCCTTTTCATGATGCTTAAGGGCAGTTTTAGGAGAAGGTTTTACAGCTGCTGAAGAAAGAGTAAGTAATGCAAGATGGGGAGAAAAAAAAGCGAACTCGCGGAGCCTTTCTGCAAACGCTTGGCGAGCAGGCGCCGCTGACAGAGGCAGATAGATGACCCGCAATTACCCGCCCGATCCCCCCGCCCCAGGCTCGCCCAGGCTCCCGCCCGCCTGGTCGCCAAGCAATTTCAGACTTTTTGTACATCTAAAGCAGAGATTGTATACGATTTCTCTCTCCGGCAGAAGCAGCTTTCAGGTGGTGGGGAGGAGGCCGTGTTTATTCGAGAACAAAGGCGGTTGGAGACAGAAACGGAGAGAGCAGCCCTCCCTCCGCCGCCCGCTCCCGGGCGCTCTTCCCAAAGCCCGGGCCCCTCGTCCAGGCTGCGGAGGGGAGATTTTAATTGTGTGTGCCCAGCTCAGCTTCTGCAAGGTGCCGGGGTCCGGGGACAATGGGACAGGCTGCTCGGTAGAGCTCCTGCGCCCGCTCCGGGCTGCGCTGGTGTGAAGCGGTTCTGAGCGGACCCAGTGGTGACCAAAGGGACCCACAGGGCCTGCCAGCCACAGTTCCCCAACCCACGCGGGCCCCTCTGAAGTCCTCCCTCTGCGAAGGGAGGCAGGATTGAGGGTGTCCACTTTCAGGGACAGGACGGCTACTCCACACTCCAGGCCACCGTGAACTTGAAACAGGGTGTGGGGGAGGCGGGTCCAGGGGCAGCCAGTCCTGTGCAGAGCGCACGCAGCGGGAGCGGGCCGCACCTCAGGTCTACCCCGAAACCTCCCCCAGCCCGGTGCTGGCTCTGTGGGCAAAGGAATCTTCCAGGCACGAGAGGCAGTTCAGGCTCCAATACAGAGCTGCTCCCTGGAGTTAACCATCAACTGCCATCTTCAGGATTTTGGTCACATCTGCGTTCCACCTCTACATTCATTTACCTTTGTTCGTTCTCTCTCTCTCTCTCTCTCTCTCTGTGTGTGTGTGTGTGTGTGTGTGTTTTATAACTAGGTAATGCAATCACCTAGTTCCAAAGGCAAAATGAAATTAGAGGCGACTGTGCCCTCCCACCTCCCTCCTGCCCCCACCACAAAAGGCAGGTATGTTTATGAGGATTTTTGTCCACCCCTACTAAGTGTCTTTATTGAAGTCTAACAAATATGAAGACGTGTTCTTATTTTACCTCTTGTATGAAACCTAACAAGTCCTAGAGACTGCTGCCTTGTTTCCTCTTGATGTATTTATTGCACGGATGTTCCGCTCTGTGCTAATGCCATGAGGTAGGTATGAGGGCTGCACTATAATAGCAAAAGATTGAAAACGACTCAGGCATCCACCTGTAAGGGGTGAGCTTGATGAAATATGGCCTGTCCATGCAATGGAATATTCTATGGCTGTGGAACAACTGTAGCAACAACCACCAAAGAAAGAGAAAGAGAGAAGCAGGGAGATGAGGAAGGTTTCTATGTTCTGATTTGGAAAGATCTCTAATCTCCAGGATTAATATATTAAGAATTCAAATTAATGTTTTGAATAAGATAAGAGCAGCATAAATCCTCAAAACTGGGAGGATATATGCATTTGCAATTTTGATAGACATTGTCAAATCTTTTCTGGCTTCTGGATTTTTGAGTCAACATTTGAAAGACCTTTGAAGTAACTTAATATTTTTCTTTGCATCTAGTTATGTTTTAAATGTAATAAATTTATAATGAGAGATACTAGAATAAGAAAAAAGGCCACACAGAAATTGAAAAAAAATGGTGATGATACATCAGAGTCTTTCAGTAGAATCGAGCTGAAGATCATTTAGAGCAATAACAACTTATTCTGGCTAGCATTAAAGGAGAGCATCTTTTACAGGATATTTGGACCCTGGACACCAACCGGGAAGCACAAGCTTCAGACTTGGAGGCTGAACATCTGGGAAGGAGCTACAGAGCTACCACTCCCTTGCCCTTGGTTCTGACATCTGTACCTGCCCATTTGGGCCTGGCTCTTGTCCCCACAGATGAGGCTCTGGGTGGTCCCTGCTTGTCTGTGACCCTGGCAGGTGGGGGCAGGTATTACTAATGAGAGGCCCTAATAGTCAGGAAGACTCCAGTACCAACAAGTGGCATTTCAGCTAGAAGGAGGAGCCAGAAGAAGACTGACTTTTCCTAATTAGAAAAAGGATTCTGGTACTGAGTGATGACCAGAAGGCAGGGTGAGAGTTCACTCTCAGAAGGAAGGCCCAGTGTGACAGTGCTGCATGGGGACGGGAAAGATACTAGATGTCTCAGAGCTGGGCAAAGAGAAACATCTGGGGCTGCGAATCCAATAAGGACCCAGTGGGCAGACAGATTGAGGGAACTGATGTAGAGCGGCTGTCAGAGGAGTGGGAGCTCCATGGGAGGGGAGGTGGAGGAAGAGAGACTGCGGGATGGGGGGATGCTGTGGGAGGGGGAAGCTGGGAGTTGCGGGAGGAGAGGTGCAGGACAGGGTTGGGGCCCTGGAGGAGAGCACAGGTACATAGAAAAGGGCCCTAAGCCTTGAGGGGTGGGGAGGGGCTGTGAGCCATTAAGGGGAGGGAAGCTGTGGGGAATGAACTGGGGGTGACAGGAACACCGCATGATCAGAGAACAGGTAAATCCCAGAAGGCACCCAGGGCTGGCAACCCCAAACTCTGCTGCAGGGTGCATCCCTGAGTCTGGCATAGTAAGTGCATGCGCCGATTAGGATCCAGCAGGAGAACTCATCATGTTCTCTGCATGGACCCTAAGTTCCCAGGGACACAGGAACTTCACTTTGGAAAACTGGTAGTAAATTATATTTTTCCGTACGTTGGAGCTTTCAACGCTCATATGCATGCAACATAGAACTTGGAGCCCTTTAACTCCATCCTTTCTCTTTGCTGTGCTTTCTGTGTGCTGGCTGTGCTTGGAGGGTGGCACCCAGCCCTTCTTTTTCATGGTAGAGCAATGTCTTCATTGAGATGGGGGCATCGCACTTCCTTCCACACCCCCAGCAGCCACGTACCCTGGTCTGCACGCGGATCCTATTTTTTTCATGGTTCTTGGATCTCAACAAAACACATGGGTCTGGGCTGGACCCATCACTTTTTTCAGCCGTAACTCTCAGTCTGCTCTCCCAAAGCCTTTGCATTTGATCTTCTGCAAATTTGCCTCTTTGTTCCTCAGACAGAATCATATTGCCAGGGGCTCCCGACAGCCTCGGTGCCACCGCTGTCATGGAAATTCTCTTTAAATATGAAAATAAAAACGTCCACAGAGCAATCATCAGAACACCTCCAGGTGTAAATGTCACAACCTACCATAAGACAACAGCTCAGAGCAAAGAAAAAAGAAGACCTCGAACCTGGTTGTTCCTGGATCGGTGCCAAGAACTCACAGGAAGAGGGGGCAAGGCCATGTCCATGTTCTCTCCCTTCCTAGATCAGCTGCTATCTCTCTGGATTTCATATTCTGGGCTTTAACAGTGGCAGATGATAATATTCAGAGCTGATGAATCTGTAGAGAGACACAGGCAACTGATGCATTTCTAAAGATAGTATGTTTCTAGAAATTTCTACAGGTTTAGTGCCCCTTATCTGAAATACCTGGGATCAGAAGTATCTCAGATTTGGGAAGTTTGTGGATTTTGGAATATTTGCTTAGACTTCACCACTTAGGCATCCCTAATTCAAAAGTCTGAAACCTTGTGAAGTATTTGAAATTTCAGTTTCTCATTAAAGATGTTCAACCTGTATTTCCTGTTTGTTCACTTACCTTTTTTCTCACTCAACAATATTGACTGTATCAGGCCTCAGAGAGCCAATGGCAGAAGGTCCAGCTGATATTTGGTCTAAATAAGGTGACAACTGGTTCCCATCAGTGAGATGTCAAGAGGTGGACTCCTAGTCACTGCTGGACCCAGCGGTTCAAAAATATCTTCCAAACCTGAGTCCTGAGGATAAGGATCCAGCTCAGTGGTACACTTTGTCCTTAGCATGTATGAGGACCTGGATTCAGTTCCCACAAAAGAGATGGGGGTAGGACAGAGAGAGAAAGAGAGAGAGAGAGGTGAGCATCCACTGAATTGTACACATAAAAATGGTTAAGATGGTGCTGTAGTTTAGATCTAGACTGCCCCCAAAGGTTCATGTGCTGAAGACTTGGCCTCACCCTGTGGCACTATTGGGAAATGGTGGAACCTTTAGGAATGCTGTGGTTTGGATGAAAGGTGTCCCCCAAAAGCTTAATATGTGAGATAATGCAAAAAAAGACTGAGAGGTGAAATGATTGGGTTGTGAGAGTCTTAACCCAATCAGCAAGTTAATCTCCTGATAGGGATTAGCTGGCAGCTGGTAGGCTGGTAGGGCACCTTTGGGGTATATACTGTGTATCTGGTGTGGAGTCTCTCTGCTTCCTGATGCGATGTCTTGACCTGCTTCCCTCTGCCACGCTCTTCCTCCATGATGTTCAGCCTCACCTTATACCCCAAGGGATGGAGCCAGCCTTCTACGGACTAAGACCTCTGAAACTGGGAGCCCCCAAATAAACCTTTCCTCCCAAAATTGTTCTTCTCAGGTCTTTTAGTCACAGCAGCAGAAAAGCTAAAACAAGAAGGTAAGACCTGATCCAAGGAATTAGGTCATTGGATGCAGACCCTTGAACAAAATATTGTGGCTACAGCCCCTCTTTTCCTTTCTGTTTCCTTCTTGGTCACCATGAGGTGGAACCGGTTTCCACCATGATGAGCCACCTAACACTGGCTCAGAAAAACAGGGTCATTGACCAAAACCTCTGCAACCATGAGCCAAAATGAAGCTCTCCTCTTTAAAACTTGATTATCTAGGGTATTATGTCACAACAATAGAAAGCTGAGTACATACAGATGATGTTCTGCTATGTGTGTTCTACCATAACTAACAAAAGAAAACAAAACAGCAGCGTAGTATGGCCCATCCCACCTCGGACCGACTTCACGGGGCTTCTTCCACCTGCGTATGATCCCTTCCTATCATTTAAGTTCCTGCTCCAGTGTCTGCTCCTCAGTGGGGACCCTGAAGGCCAATCCAAAGCAGCTACCTGGCTTTAGCCACGAGCTTTCACCCCTCTGTGCTGTTTTTCCTTTTAGCATTTGCTACTTCCAGAATAATCCTCTTCATTCACCTGTTTACATATGAGCTTATTTGTTTTAGGGCCTGCTTGTTCCTGCTAGAATTCAATTCCAGGAGAATAGGGGTTTTGTCTTGTTTGTGGTTGTTTCCCCAGGGACAAGACCAAGTCTGACACAGAGTAGGGCTCAAGAAACAGGAGGAGGAAGAAATGAAGGAGTCTTCCCCCTGCCTCTCTTGGTTCTCCTGGCCTTTCCACTCTGTGGAAGGGGCTCCCTGTACAGTAACAAATCGGCTGCAGGCAGCTCCTTAATAACATTACGTCATCTGGGCTGCATCATCCTCACAGCCCCAAGATCAACCGAGAGAAAGGGCTTCTCTCTTACATGTCTTGAGGTCACAAGTCATTGGCTCTGCCTGGGTCACGTGATGTTCCCTGAACCAATCCCTGTGAGCAGCTCTCTGATTGCCCAGGCCTGATGCCCAGGTCCAAAGCTGAGTTCAAAAGTAACTTCAGTACCATTGCGGGGGCAGGGAGGTGTTATCCAGGGGCCATTGAGCTCCTACCGTAGGAAGGGGCACAGACAGATGCCTCAGGCATCAGGCAAGGCTGCCAGCACCTCAGACTCAGGCTTGCCATTTCTGTTGCCTTTCCATCTCTGTGTCCAAAAGACCCAACAAGAACAAGAAGAAGAAAAGTATCCTTAGGCTCAGAGTTCAGAGGTTCAGGCCATCCATGGTTGGCCAACTCTATAGCTCTGGGCCAGAGGAAAGCTGCTCAGCTCGTGACAGCTAGGAAGCAGAGAGTGCTTGAGTGTAAGGAGACAGGGATAAAGTGATCCCCAAGGGCATGCCTTCAGTGACCTACTTCCTCTAGCCCTACCTGCCTACAGTTACCTTCCGTTCATCCATTCAAATTACTAATCCATCTAATGGACTAACCCACCAATCAGGTTGCAGCTCTCATAATCTAATCATTTCGTCTCTGAACAGTCCTGTGTTGTGTCACCTGTGAGCTTTCAGGGGACACTTCATATCCAAACCATAACTCATGTTAAGACTGAATGAATATTGGTGTCCCCTCCAAATGCATACTTGAAAGTCCTGACCCCCAATGTGATGGTCCTGGGAGGTGGAACTTTTGGTAGATAATTGTATCAGGAAAGGAGAGCCCTCACAAATGAGAATAGTGTCCCTACGAGGCCCAAGAGCTAGCGAGCTCTCTTCCACTATGAAGTGGAAGTTGCTGGCTACAGCCCAGAAAGGGGACCTCATCAGAGCCCACCCATGCTGGCACCCTGACCTCAGACTTCCAGCCTCCAGACCTCTGAGAAATAAATTTCTGTGGTTTATAAGCTCCCCAGTTTATGGTACTTTGTTACAGCAGCCGGAACAGACTAAGACAAGGCTCTAGAGAGTCCAAGATAAATAACACTTTAATAAACATTTGACGGATGAGGACAACTCAGTCCCTGACTGCTCAGGAGAGCAGGGAGACAGATTCATGTGTCACAGGAGATGTTTATGCTGAAGGAAGAGAAGGCCATGGGAGCACCTGTGTCCCTCCCATGACTGGGACTGGGGGAGTTAGTTGTTGCCAGGCTGAAATGGATTTAAAAGCCAGGGACTTGCCCTGACCCAGGAATTCCATGAATTTACTCAAAAGGAGACATAAACCATCTTGCATGAGAACAGTAGTTGCAGCATTATTTGTAAAATGGGGGGGGGGGGGACTGGCAACAGCCCAAATGTTCCCCAACAGGGCGCTGGTTAACTACATCATGGAGCATCCGCTTGATGAAACATTCCGGAGTCGTTAAAAATGATCGTTAAGGAAGCTACAGAGCAACAGGGGGGAAAGAATCTGTCCTAACACACAGCAACAGCCCCAAATGCAAAACTGTGACCGTGAGAGGCACAAAACACACACCTGACTGTGCGTTTGGGACACGGAGAGTCACAAGACAATGTTCCTTGCTCTGTCCGGGCAGCAGAGATAAGAAATCAAGTAATGACACCTTGGGGTGGGAAAGGCAAGGACACAGGCTGAGGAATAAGGAGCAAACTATGAAACGTGTGGACACTTAGCAATGCTCTGAAGGAAGGGCAAAGAAGAGAAAGAGGAAGAAGAACGCTGTCCCAGGTAGAATTCTGGGTGATCCCCGCCCCCGCTTTCCTAAAACTTCTTTCATGTCATTTTGTTTTTACACAATAAAACCTAGTCAAAAATCAGCTCAGATGGGGTGAATAATTTTCACTAACATCTGTGTCTAAATCATATATAAGTTCATAAGCACTTTATTTCTTTGGCAGAGCATAAAATGGGGAAATATTTCTTGAACATTTTACAAACAAAAACAAGAAAAAATATTTTGCATGTTGCCTGGCCTTGGCTCTGCGGTGAAGGAAGGGGCCACTTGTATTTCAATGGGAAGAAATGGGTATAAATGTATGAAGCAGGATGCTCTCTAAAATACTTAAATAATAGTTGAAGATAGGTGTGGTGATCAAGGGAGTCTCTTATGGTTTAGGTATAAGGTGTCCTCCAAAAGTTCATTTAGAGACAATGCAAGAGAGTTTAGAGGTGAAATGATTGGGTTATGGGAGCCTTAACCTAATCAGTGTGTTGATTCCCCTTGAACAGATTAGCTGGGTGGTAACTGTACGTGGGTAGGGTGTGGCTGGACAGGTGGGTCCCTTGGGGTGTGCCTTTGGGAATGGAGCTCTACCTCTCTGCTTCCTGATTGCGCTGTCCTGAGCTGCTTTCTTCTGCTGTGCTATTTGGCCTCAGCTTTGGCCCAGATGGAGTCAGCCTTCTATGGATCCAGACCTCTGAAACCATGAGTCCCAAATAAACTTTTTCTCCTCTAAATTTGTTCGTGTCAGGTCTTTTGGTTACAGTGATGAAAAAGCTGCCTAAGACAGCATCCTATAGATGATGGCAGACTTAGCTGAAAGATGTCCCCAGCAGATGGAGATATGCAATCCAATGCACTGTATTGGGTCAGGACAAGCTGTCAGCCACAGAATGGGGCTTTGCTACTGTGTGAATGTGTGTGCCCGCCACAATCCATATGGAAACTTAATCCCTGTTATGGTTTGGATATGAGGTGTCCCCCCAAAAAATTCACATGACAGACAAATGCAGGAATGCTCTGAGGTGAAATGATTAGCCCATGAGAGCTGTGACCTAATCACTGGATGAATAATTTGAAAGGACTACTGTACTAGGTAGTAACTGTAGCAGGTGGGGCATGGCTGGGGGAAGAAGGTCACTGGGTGCCTGCCTTTGGGGTTATATTTTGTCCCTGGTACCTCCCTCTTTCTCTGCTTCCAGGCTTCCATGAGCTGAGCAGTTTTCCTCTTCCGTGGTGTCCTGCCTCAGCGCTGGCCCACAGTGATGGAGTTGGCTGGCCATGAACTGAACCTTTGAAACTGTCAGCCAAAATAAACTTTTCCTCCTCTGAGTTGTTCTGATCAGGTATTTTGTCCACAGAAATTAACAATTAACAAAATCTCCATTGTGGTGATAGTAAGAAGTAGGGTTTTTGGAAGGTGACTAAGTTATAAGAGCTCTATCTTCAGGAATGGATTAGTGTCCTTACAAAAAGACTGACCTGGCTGGGGACATAGCTCAGTAAAGCACTTGCCAAGTATACACAAAGCCCTGGTTTCAATGCCCCCCACCACAAAAAGAAAAAAAAAAAGACTAGTCCTTTTTGCACTTCTACCGCGTAAGGATAGCGTTTCTTCCTTCCTAGAGGACACCGCAAGAGACGCCATGTTGGAAGTGGAGACCAGGCCCTCACCAGAGGCTTGAACCTGTCAGCGCCTTGATCCTGGACTTTCCAGTCTCAAAAACTGTGAGAAATAGATTCTTGTACTCCATAAATTACCCAGTTTATGATATCTTATTATGGCAGCACAAATGGGATTGTAGGCTTACTTTTGGTTCAGGGACTGGGAGTCCAGGATTGGGAAAGGCAGGAAAAGGCCAGTTCAGGGAAACAAAGCAGCACAGCAGCTGTGAAAGGCATGCAGAGGAGAAAAAGCCCCTTTAGGGAGATTCCAGATGCAGCTTCAAAGGGCTTAACAGGTCCTGACAACATGGCAAGCAGGATATGGCATCGTGTTAAGAAACTCCACTCAAGCTGTTCTGCTCACTAGCTCCTGAGTCAGACCTGGGGCAAGAGCATCTTTCTTACTGTATAGATTTGGGCACAAAGTCACATTCACAGGAGGGGCTCAGGTGCTTAGTGACTGCTCATCTCCACAGGAGCCCATAATGCTCACCTCCAGCCCCTCACTTACAAAGTACAGAAAGCAAGACATGATGGCAGATGAACACAAACACCTTATTAACTCCTCCTGCCCAATGTCCCCAAAGCTACAGCAAATTAATTTGTTGTTGTTTTTTTAAAGAGAGGACAGTGAGAGAGAGAGAAAGAGAGAGAATCAATTTTTATTGAGTTTTTCACATGGCCTTCGTTGCTCAGACACTTAGTTGTGTACATGGGTGCTGGGGTTTGAACCCGCATACTTGCGCATGCAGGGCAAGCACCGTAACTGCTGAGCCACCACTCCAGCCCCTTGTTTTTGTTTGTTTTTTTTTTTAAGAGGAGGGGGAGAGAGAGAGAGAAAGAGAGAGGGAATGAATTTTTAATTTAGTTTTTCATGTGGCCTTCACTACTCTGAAACTCCCTTGTGTACATGGTGCTGGGGTTTGAACTCCCATATTTGCACATGACAGGCAAGCACCCTAACCACTGAGATACCTCTCCAGCCCCAGCAAAAGACTTTTTAAAATACATTGTTATGGTTTGAATGTGAGGTGTCCCCCAAAAGCTCACATGTGACAATTCAGGAAAGCTGAGGTGAAATGATTGGGTTATAAGATCCTTAACCCAATCAGTGAGTTAATCCCCTGATTGATAGGGATTGACTGGCAACTGTAGGCTGGTAGGGTGTAGCTAGAGCCTTTGGGGTATATATTTTGTATCTGACATGGAGTTTCTCTCTCTGCTTCCTGGAGTCACGCCTTGTCCCGTGTCCCTCCATCACACTCTACCGCCATGATGTTCAGCCTCACTTCCAGCCCTGAGGAATGGAGCCAGCCTTCTATGGAGTATGACCTCTGAAACCATGAGCCCCCAAATAAAACTTATCCTCCTAAAGTTGATTTTGTCAGGTCTTTGGTCCACAACAACAACAACAACAACAAAAAACTGGCCAAAGCAGACATCAACTTTTAAGAAAGATATCAGGGAAACAGACAGCAACAGCACAATTTGGGAAGTTGGAAACAGTGATGAGCAATACTTGACTGAGGACATGGAGATGAAACCTTGGGCTCTTTGATTCTCTGGAGGAGAGCCAAGTCTATTCATATCCCAGAGCCCTCAAAGCCTCCGGAACTTGCAGTCCCACGTACATCTGGAAATGGGAATGAATGGGAGTTAAAACAAGAAAGAGTGAAATAAAAGCTTTTGAAAACTGATAAGACTAGATCTGCTACTTCTCTCCAGCTCTTGAGTCACTGACCTTCCTCTCCACAGTACAAGTCCTGGGTTCATAGTCTGGACTGGGAGGCAAGGCACAGCTAAGAGCTTAGATACCATTCTGAAAACAAGGGCTACAGAATCCTGGGATACCCAGCCCAGTTCCCTTCCCTGGTCAGACCCAGAGTCATTAGGCCAGAGTGCTTCCCCAGGCAGGAGACTGCACAAGCCTTCCCAAGGGCAAGACCTCCACGTGTTCACACTAGTGGAGTCCCCAGTTAGTGGCCCATCAAGGTCCTGGAACTTCCAATTTGCATCTTGGTATTTAATCATGATTCAATGAACCACAGATCACCAGACAGCTGAAGGACACCTGTGTCAGTTAGCTTCCCACTACTGTAAAAGGTACCTGAGATGAGCAACTTACAAAAGTAAAGGTTTATTTTGGCTCACAGTATTGGAGGTTCCAGCCCATAGTTGGTTGGCCCTCTTGCTTTTGGGCCTATGGTGAGGCAGCACATCATGCTGAGGAGCAAACGATGAAGCAAAGTCACTCACCTTCTAGCATCCAGGAAGTGACAGAGAGGAACAAAAGGAGGCTGAGATCAACTAGCCCCTTCTGGTCCCTAAGGACCTAAAAGCCTCCCACTAGGCTCCACCTCTGAAAGTTCCACCCTCTCTCAATTATCACAAGCAGGGGATAAAGCCTGCAACACATTAGTCTTGGGAGACATTCCAGATGCAAACCATAGCACACCACTGTCATGAAACAGAACAAAGCAGATAAATACGAAAAAATGGTGTAAAGGAGTGGACCGTGCAAGGTGATGAAACTCTTTAAAAGTAATAACCTCGGGGAAATAAGAGAAGTTAATGCGTTCATGAAGCCCTAATAAAAGGAACATTCAGAGAATAGAGAATTACAGGAGAGTTCTTGGAAATTAAAAACACAAGGGAGAGATTTAAAAAAAATAATGAAAGAAAAGAATGTAAGGAAAACAGAGCAAAAAGACATAGGAGAGAGAAGTAGAACACTGAATGATCAATTTGAGGGATCCAACATCCAAGCAATGGGAATTACTAGTAAGGAAAGAGAGAGAGAGAGAGAGTACCATAAATGAAATAATTCATGAAAATTTCTCAGCAATGATGTACTTCAGGCTTCAGATTAAAAGGACTCACAATTGCTCACCATAATGAATGGAAACAGACCCACATTGAAGCACATTGCTGGAAATTTTTGTAATTTTCTGGAAGTTTCTAAAAGTTCCCAGGGAAACTAGAAGACATGGAATAATGCTTCCAAGATTGTGAAGGAAAATTATTTCCAAGCTCAATTCTATACCCATATAAATTATTAATCAAATAAGAGGATTGAAAAAGACTTTTGCAGACCTAATGCATGATCACAAAAGATTGAACTCTCTTCCACTCTTTCTCAGGAAGCTACTGGAGTTTGTGCTCACAATCATGAGGATGCAAACTAAGAAAAATGACCAAAGATACAAAAATTAGGACATTCAACCTAGGAGAAAGGGGAAAAGCCTGATGGTGGAAAGGGGTTTCAGGATATCTGTTGAATCCCAGGCAAGCACTTGAGGCAGTATGAACATTTGGTGTCACCAAGCATCGGTGTGGTGCTCCATATTTATAATCACCGATCCCCCCACATGAACAGATAGGCTCAGTGGCAGTCAGAGGAACCCCCTTTCCACTGACAAGCAGGTGGCAAACATTGAGTGAGTAGGCAACAAAGTGCAGCCATGCATCTCATCACATCAAGGTCATGTTCTGAGACATGTGCCATTAGTTGATTTTGTCATTGTGTGGATATCGTAGAGTATACTTGCACAAAACTAGATGGTCAAGGTCAATTACTTGATGTGGCCTCTTGACACAAAAAAACAGACGGGTCAATAGAGACATGGGAGGCTGCTGCCAGCATCACAGGGCACACTGTGTTACAGTAGACTTTGGTTTGTTTTTTTTTTTTTAATAAGTAGAAGGAGTACTTTAAAATAATGATAAAAGTGTAGAATAATAAATACATAATCCAGTAACACAGTTGTCTAATGTCATTATCAAATATTATGTACTGTACACAATCATATGTGCTATCCTTTAAATGACTGACACCAGCATCATCACAAACACAAGAGTCATGGTGTGCTACCACATTAGGACAACTACAGCTTCATCGGGGAAGAGGAATTTTTCAGCTCCATTCTATTCTTGTGGGGTTGCCACTGCATGGTCTGTTGTTGAGTGAAGCACTGCTATGTGGTGCATGACTGTGCATCATGACATCAATGGCCTCGCTGAGCCATCTTACATCAGACCCCATAGACCATCATGCCGAAGGAAACACAAATGAAGGATTCTCTTCTTCCTGCATATACACTTAAATATGCACAGCCTCCCTGGATCAGGATATTCAGCAGAAATGAATTTCTCTCCTTGTGCAGAGCATAAACATTAAAATACAGGAGAAAATTTCAGATTATTCTAAGTGCTCTGGAAAAAAAACAAAATAGGTTAATGGGGTTGAGAGTGATTGTGGTGGGGAGATCAGGATCGGCTTCTCTGAGAAGCCGATGAGATGAGCTGGCTATACAAGGATCTTGGGACAGAAATGTTACAAGGAGCGAGTGCAAAGATCCTGAGGTGGGAACAAGTTCAACTTGCAGAATAGGGAGTGAGGAGGAGAGCAGGAAGAGCTGAGTCAGGGAGGAGGTGGAGCAGGTGCTGGATCAAGAAAGGTTGTGGGGGCCACAGTACAGAGACTAAAGGTGACAGGAGGCTCTGGGGGAGTTTAAGCAGGTGTTTGCCTTGATCTTATTTACTTGGTGCCTCTGTTAATGTCCAGGGACTGATGTGTCTACCTGACTTCCAATATCCCTTCCCCCACTTCTGTCTCTCTACAGAACAAAGGGCTCAGCTAAAAACTATACTTCCCAGCCTCCCTAGCAGCTGGGTGTGGTCAGTGCAGTAAATTCTGACCAATGCGGTATTAGCAAATGTATGTGGATCTTTTAGGCAGAATCCTGAGAAAGGAGGAACTGTATCCCCTTCTGTGCTGTCATTTTTCTCCCTCCAACCTGACGTAATGATTGGAAGTCCAGCAGCCATTTCAGGCCATGAGGAAACCTTAGTATTGAGGTCATATACTAAGAAGGGACAAATGAAAAATAGAAGAAGACTATGACCCCAGTGACCACAAGTGGTCTTATGAGATCTAGGTTGTCAACCTCCAAACATGTGAGAAAATGAACCTGTTCTGGGGCAAGCCTCCTCTCTCAGCTCACCTTGATGCCTGAATATCTTCAGTTATAATCCATGTCTTGGATCAGACCCTTGAAATCATCGATAGTTTGGGGGTGTCAGCTTCTTATGTTGTTTCCTCTTTCATGAGCAGGCTGTGGGCACCTAAAAGAATCCTGATACCTTCTAATTTCAGAGCGCAAGAAAAGAAGAAGCCTTTGGGCAGGGACAGACTCCCAGCAAAGGGCACCCACTTCCTTACTAAAGAAGAGGACTTGGGAGTCCTGGTTCTTGGCTTCATGGAAGGAGATAGTAGTAAAGGATGAAATGACAAGTGGTTGTCCATGTTTAAACTTTTTTATCTTTTGTGTCATGATCTCTTACTTGGCAACTGCAATCCCCAGGCCATTCTTTTCTATAGGTAGAACTCGACCTCCAGAGTTGAAATGTGAGAGTTGTCACTTCCCCAGACTCACCTTGGGCTGGGGGTAGGGCCAGGTCATTATAAAAACAGATCCTCAGGCATATGGACCCTCCCACAGGCTTCCCTCCTCCAGGGCTGGCCCACCCACCTGTTGGTCTAGCATCAGATCTGACCTCTTCCCTGGTGGCTGCTGTCTTGCCCTAACCCCAGCCAGCTTGCAATCTATCAGCAGCTGCTCCTTTCTTTCTGACCCAAACCTCCTCTTCTCTCACTACAGCCTCCTGAGTTTTCTGACACCTCCTACCCATTCTCTTCAGAATGAGCATCCTGGGTGGTTTTTTCTAATGTAAATCAGATCATAGAATTCTCCATTTTGGAACTTTCCAATGATTTTCTGTTTACACTTAGAATGAAATCCAGACTCTTCCCCAAGACCATCCCCTTCCCCTCACTCCCTTGCTCCATCTGCCTCAGACATTCTACCCTGGTTCCCACCTCCAAGCCTTTGTCCTTGCTGTTTCCTCTGGCTGGCATGCTCTTGCCCCAGATCCCCATCATCACTCAGGTCTCAGCCTGAGTGTCACCTCTCTCTCCTGCCCCG